>CM060405.1:110243534-110527031 GCA_030545235.1 Helianthus tuberosus
TTTCTGCCCTTGTGAAAGCTTCACTTTCTTTTCTTGAACTTTAGGTTCTTTGACTTTCTGTTCTGAAACTTTCAGTTCCTTGGGCTTTTCTTTGACTTTGACTGACTTCATCACCCTTTTCTGAGATACAGCCCTCGATCTTTCAATTGATCTCATTGGGCAATCTCTGGCAATGTGACCTTTGATTTGGCATTCATAACATCTTCTTGTTTCAAAACTTCGACTTTGGCAGTTAACAGCAATGTGTCCTTGAAAACCACATTTGTAACACACTCTGTTATCATACCATGTACCACCTTCACACCAAACGCTCAGATCATAGCATTGTCTGGCTTTGTGGTAATCATCACTTCTCCTATAAGCTTGATTTGACGCTTGAGCACTGTGGTCAAACCTGCACCACTTATTACCAACTTTTTGTGAGTTTTGATTTTCAAATTTTTGTGGTTTTTTATAATGATTGGATGACTGAACTGATGACCTTTTATTGTTGTTTTGAAAATTTTTCGAATTTTTAACACTTTGTTTTTGTTCTACATTCTTCTTAACAGGTTTTTGCTTTGAGCATTCACCTATTTCAGTCGAATGTAAAACAGTTTCTTGAAACTTTTCTTTTAATTTCAAAAATGTTTTCTTTTTCTCATTTTCATCATCAGTTTTATCATCACAATCCTCAATTATGACTTTGTCATAATTTGTGACATTGTCACTTATTGGAACAAAATTGATCGATTCTAGACACACATATGGTGCAGAAGTCACAAAACCTTTCAACTTATTTTCTAACTCAGCAATTTTATTCCGATCACTTTCAGCTTCTTTTTCAAGCTGAATGATTTTAGCAAGATGAGAATTTATTGCAATTTGTTTTTCAAGATTATTTTTACCAAAAATATCTTTCTCATCTTCTAAAACCTTTATTTGACTTTGAAAATCTTTTTCAATTTTCAATTTTTCATTTTCAAAATTTTTTCTTTTTCTTTCAAAATTTTGTTTTCCATTGTCAAACTATCCAAATCAATTAACAGTTTGACATTTTCAGATTTCAATTTCTCATAATTTTCCTGCAATTCAAAAATCATTTTATCATCAGATTTCTTCTCATCCTTCAAATTTTTGATTTCCAAGGTCAAACTCTCCAAATCCTTCAAGAGTTTGGCATTGTCTGATTCAGATTTTTCACAGTTTAAACACTTCTCTCCTGAATGAGACTTCAATTTTCTAATCTTTTGAAACTCAAGTTCTTGAGCTTCAATCTTTTCCATAAACCCGCTCAAATTCAAATCTAAATATCTATCCTTCAAGTCTAACAAATACGTTCCCCACACATCACGCGGTAAAACATTTGCCACTTTGTCAACCCACTCCTTATTAGACTTGGTTATCCCTAATTTTCCCATTTCCAAAACTAGATGGCAGTATCTATCAAATAATTCTTTTATAGACTCTCCCTTGATACCCGTAAAATTATCAAATTTCTTATGTGCAATATCTGCTGGACTCTGAACACGATACGACTCACAATCCATGTTTCCTTATTGAACGATTTACAAAGACAATTTTTTTCAAACGATACGAAAATTCACACAGTCAGATGACTATCCGATTGAACATCAAAGATTAGGCGACAACGGATCGAGTGGTGATTTGCTCGTGCGAGTATCCGATGCTTGACAAATCACCTGAAACACAGACAAATAGAACTGATTAGAATCGGGTGGCAACTTGTTCGGATTGCCACTCGATTTGATGCACTTTTAAACTTGAACAAAAACAATATCTTTTGAATCAAATTGTGATTCGATAAGTGATCTAAACAAAATCAATTTTATGTCTCACCACTTTACTAATAGCACTATACGACAAACCTGAATCTTATGCAAATTTTATAATCACACAACATGATTTCTACTGACACAAACCACAAATCAATTCACCAATTTTTTATTAGAGTTCACATGATAAACTGATTATTTATAAAGTCACCTAAAAAGTTGCTGACCAATTCAAATGCACTTCAATGAATGGACCGTTTTGTTATAGTGGACTGACAAACAATGATAGAATTGTTCAATTTTAATGCTATTTGACCACCCAATTTACTTAACCATCCAAAATTTTTAATTCACATGTACCGAGATGTTGTTCAGTTTTCTAAAATGAACTTTAGTGACAATCAAAAAACATTCACGTGATGTTAAAATGTGATTGGACCTCTATGTTATAATGGCAGACAACAATATCGAAACTTATAAGATCATATGCACATCTAACAACCTCACATGTGACTGACAAGACTTTATCAAATCTCAATGAATTCAATCTCTATGAACGAATCTATGACTAATGTCAGACAATTTCAAATTGAATAAAATATTCACTTAATGTTTCTGATAAAATTGTCTAAAAGATCAAACCAATGCAATCTGACACAATTCTTAGACGAACTGAACAGCTTTCACGAAACTTGATGCACTTTACACGTGAATTCTGATTTTCGAAAGAATCAAACCACACTTTATCAGAGTGCAACAACAAAAGTGATAGACAACTTTAATATCTCGCTGATGTACACAGATAAGATCACATGTATTCTGACATAGAACACGTGATTTTAGTAACCTCTTTCGGTTTTTCAAGCAGACACAAATACAAGTGTTTTTCAAGCGAAAACACAGCAAAAATTTCGCTTCAACCAACAATAACCTATTCAATCTAAATCAGATCTTTCAAGCGAAATCCTCAATTTCGCTTCAACACACTGCAACTTTCAAGCGAAAACAACTTGTTCGTTCAAGCGAAATCTAGTTTTTAGGTCATTTTTACACGATTTTCTTTGAATTTTAAGCTGATATACTCAAGGATTTGTTAAAACTCAGTTTCACACACAATGTCCAAAACTCAGTCCATTTTGTCCGTGGAACAGTCCAGAAATCAGAATGTGTATGTAAAAGTCTCTGATTCAGGTATATTGGCTCATAACTGGCTCTGATACCAATTGTAGGATCGTTTTTAACGATCGAATGAGTCAATCTGAGCTAATATACGACAGTTTGAGTGGCGGAAACAAACAAACTGTTTTGAATCAGAAAGAAATGAGTAGAAACAGAGTTATATCACTTTAATACGATCTTCTCATTCATATATGACTTGACAAACCGACAAAGTAACTTTACACTTCTGATGGAACTGTTACAAATGAAATGACATGAACCATATATATAGTAGACAAGATTTCGCTTGAAATGAACAAGTCTAGTTCAAGCGAAATCTTGAAATAACTTCAAGCGAAACTTTCATATGTTTGACTTTCAAGCGAGATCTAACTTCTGATTTTGTATATTTGACTTTCAATCATTATGTAGCTTGTGATGTCATCTAGATGATATCACTTGTGATGTCACCTAGATGATGTCACTAGATCAGATCCGCAACGCAACTAGGGACTCGACATAAGACGAAGACGACAGATGAATGCACCAACATCTCACTTTTTACTTGGTTATGTATTAATGACTTTAATAACTAGTTTCTTATGTTGAAGGTGATTTTTCCTTATCATTTGTCCGTGGTTTCTTGGCATTATTTTACTGTCTAAATAAAATAAAAGATTTTCACTATTCATATATGCACGGTCTATATGGAGGTATGTTGGCTACCTGGTCGGGGGTTAAGGGAACGGTTTGGTAAAAGTCTTGCCTTGTTCAGTGTATAGATCCTGCAAGGACCTGGGTCAAATTTAGTAGGACCTCCTTCAATACTTAACGGTATTGGATGGCGGGGGTCCAAATTCTTTGATCCCCTCATATGTAAGCTACTATTAATACTTTAACCTGGCTACTTAGGACTGTATCCCTGCTGACTCAGTCTACTTAGCCGAGGGTAACGTCACCTTCAAAAGAGGGGCCTACCATAATATACATTAATAACTTAATTAATTATCTTTCAATTGTTAGGATCGGAGGCTCTCATGATTGTGTTTGTTTGTATGATTAGAACACTGAATGAGTATGGAACAATGTAAAGTGCAGCGGAAATGAATAACAACTTTGTACACACAATCAAAGGAGAAAATAGTTTTGAAAAAGCATATACAATTCATTTTGTCAAAAGATTTACAATACTAATCAAATGATTACAAACATGCTTATAAGCTAAACTCCCCCTCAGCCTGATGCCCCAAGGTTGGATTGCACAAGATGAAAGGATTGAATTGAGAAGAAGAACTCTCTCAAAACGAATCAAATGTAACAGTACAAAGTACTGCTCCATTTATAGACAAACCAAACCACTGAGGCATCTCAGCTGACGTCACCATGAAAGTGACATCTAACAAACTAACAAACTCTATCTACTGTTCTACAACTATTGACCATACAGACATTGATTTTATTCCAAACACTGATATATAAACACTGACTCTTCATTCCACTGACGTAATCAACCACTGTTGTATGAGCAACAGTGCTTTCTTCAAAGGGTGATCAGGCCTTGAATGGGCAGTGCTTTAACCCTTCAGCAGTACTTGGATTCCAGCAGTAGATTGAGCTTCAGCCTTTAAACTTCATCAGTGCTTTGGTTTCACAGTGGTTTAAAGGATCAGCAGTTGTTGATAAGGGCAGTACTTGAAGCATATCAGATGTTTGATTCACTATCAAGGGGAAAGCTTAAAGTAAACAGTTGATTATTGTGAATCCACTGTCATGATCCGGTTTTGGCTTTCATTATCTGTTCCTCTGGCAGGGTTCAATCCCAACATCAATAATCCGAACTTTTAGGATTGTATCCTTGCTGACTCAAACTATTGGGTTGAGGGTAACGTCACCTTCAAAAGAGGGGCCCTACTATAATAACTAAGATAATCTCTTAAAAAGTGCAAAAGTGCGAAAATAATCAAAGGTTACACTATACACGAGTCGGAGCCAAGTGATTCATCATGTCTATCTGTTTTTCTTTTTATTTTATTTTCAGCGTTTTAGTTAGTTTTTATTTTTCTTAGTTTAAAATCTTTTTCTAACTTTTTGATTTGATTAGACGTTGAGGATATACCGGTACAAAAAGCTCTTGTGTCCTTGGACGACCTCGGTATCTTACCAACACTATACTACGATCGTGATGGGTGCACTTGCCCATATGTGTGTTTAGTGTTAGTAAATACCGTGTTTTATAAATTTAAAACTTGGCTAAAAAAGTGTAAAGGGCTTAAAATAAACATTAAAACCATAACACTTCACGCACATCAAGTTTTTGGCGCCGTTGCAGGGGACACAAGGATTTTAAGAAAGCTTAAAATCGACGGCCTAATCAGTTTTTCAAAACCTTTTTAAAAACGCACGCACATTTTTCTGCATTTTAGTTTAGTTTTGCATTTACAGTAGGTTGAACACGGGCCGTGCTCACTGAACACTGGGCCGTGCTGCATATTTTTCATAAAACACCAAGATACAGTAGCTTGAACACGAGGCAGTGCTCACTGAAACGCCTCGTGCTTAACGAAATCAGTAACTTTAATTAAAACGCCCAGATACAGATTCTGTACACGGGGCCGTGTCCACTGTACACGGGGCCGTGTCCAGCCTCTGTTTCCGTGTTTATTTTTGTTTTCTGATCTCGAGACTTTGTTGTGGTCTGTTGAGTGATTCTTATGGATCAATACTCAGGAGGTTACAACTACACCTATGAGGAGGATGATTATAGGAATAACTATTGCACTAATTGTGGTGACCCGCACTCGGTTCAATATTGTAACTTATATCAACCATCCACTTCATACACTTACTATGAGGAACCCAGGTACGAGCCATCAACTTCATACGCATCCTATGAAGACCAAAGGTATGAACCTCCTCCCTCATACTCATATTTTGATGAACCAAGGTATGAGCCTCCTTACTCATACTTTGAGGAACCAAGATATGAGCCACCACCTTCATATGCTTATTATGAGGAACCAAGATATGAGCCACCACCTTCATATGCTTATTATGAGGAACCATGGCTTGAACAACCAAACTCGTATGAGTACTATGAAGTACAAATTACGAACCTTATCCATCATATGCTTACAATGAAGAACAATGGTGTGAACCATCTACTTCATATGGGTATTATGAGGAACAAAGGATTGAACAACCGGACTCAAGCTTTGAAAATCCCCATCCTTTTTCTATAACCGAAGTGACCGATAGGATATTAGAACACCTTAGAGTTATCGATCGCTATATAAAAGAATCTCGCGCGAGGGAAGAGGAGTCTCGCGCAAGAGAAGAATTAAATAAAGAAGAGATAACTTAAAGTGTAAAAATGGAAGAACAAATAAGTGAAAAACCGACACATGAGTTAAACAACGAAAAGGTGAGTCCGACAACGTTGAAATTCAAGAAGAGTCTAATTTTGAAGAAATTAATCTCTTGTCACCTTCTTTTGAAAATCATTGTTTAGTTCCCACTCATGCTAAGTTCTTAAAAGAGTTAAACACTAACACTAAAATTGACGAAACGGTAAGTGTTAAGTTAACTAATGATCAAACCTCGCTAATAAAAGAAGACCCATTTGAAATCAACATTACACCGGTTCCATGTTTTTTTCAAAATTCGTTTATTAGTAATGTCACTATTGATAAAGATCTTTGTGTTAACATAATGCCTAACTACATTTTCGAAAAATTAAGTATTAGTGATTTTTCTCCACTTCAAATACCCATTTTTCTATCCAATCGGAAGGTAATAAAATCAATCGGTGTAGTTGAGGATGTCTTGGTTCGAACAAATCAAATGGTAGTCCCCACCGACTTTGTCATCCTCGATGACGCTCCTCTGGTGTTGGGACGACCATTTGTAAAAACTCACGAAGCTTTGAAAAACCGGAAATACAACAATCTACCTCTTCAATTAGGGGCATTTAAAAAGAGTGTCGATCTTGAGCGGTCAATGAAATATCCATTCGGCAATAATGACCCCCTAATTGAAGATGAGGATGAACCACCCGATACAAGTGAAAAGATTGACCACTTTGTTGAAGAAGAGGTCGCCATAGAACAAACTTTTAAAGTTCTTGATCAAAATGAGCAACCAAATAAGGAGTCTCCTAAAGACCCACCTCTTGAGCTCAAAGAACTTCCAAAAGGTTTGGAATATGCTTTTCTAGACAAAGATGGTAAATTACCTGTAATTATTTCGTCTAAATTAGATAGTTTAGAAAAAGAAAAATTAATTAGTCTTTTGAAAAAACACAAAAATGTGATCGGTTGGAAGCTTGTAGACATTAAAGAAATAAGTCCTTCCATGTGCACGCACAAAATCTTAATGAATGATGACTACAAATCGGTAATACAACCACAACGTCGAGTAAATCCAAATGTTCAAGAAGTGGTTAAAAACGAAGTCATCAAATTGCTCGACGCCATTCGATAAATTTCGTTCTTATCTTGTTCTTTCTAAAACTATAGTCTATACAGATCATGCAGCCATTCGATACTCTTCAAAAAGTAGGATGCAAAACCACGTTTGATTCGGTGGATTCTACTCCTCCAAGAATTTGATATTGAAATCAAAGTCAAAAGAGGAGCAGAAAATACCGTGGCAGATCATCTTTCGCGCTTAGAAGACCCAGCTTTAGAGGCAACCAGGGACGAGCAAATCAACGAGAAATTTCCAATGGAGTCCTTGGAAATGGTGGAATACTAAGAAGAACCATGGTACACCGACTATGCTAACTACCTAGCTAGCGGTATAATTGCAAAAGGTTGGCCACATCATAAAAAAAAATTCTTTGAGAATGTAAAACATTATTTTTGGGAAGATCCATATCTTTTCAAAATGTGTGCCGACCAACTCATCCGACGATGCGTACATGGTAGCGAAGCACGAAGAATTCTCCGCCATTGTCATGAAGGTCCATACGGAGGACATCATGGTGCCGCTAGTACCGCACGAAAGGTATTTGATTCAGGATTTTATTGGCCAACCATTTATAAAGACGCCCAAAGTCTTGTCAAGACATGTGATGCTTGCCAAAGAACATGTAATATTTCTTTCAAAAACGAAATGCCACAAAATGGCATTCTTGTTTGTGAAATCTTTGATGTGTGGGGACTCGACTTTATGGGACCTTTCCCACCGTCAAAAGGAAACAAATACATACTTGTGGCAGTAGACTACTTGTCTAAATGGGCCGAGGCCGAGGCACTTCCAACAAACAATGGAAGAGTAGTGGTAAGATTTCTGAAAAAACTATTCTCTCGTTTTGGAACACCTAAAGCATTAATAAGTGATAGAGGTACCCATTTTTGCAACCATCAACCTGAAAAAATATTAACAAGATATGCGGTCTATCACTAGGTCTCAACAGCATATCACCCTCAAACAAACGGACAAGCCGAAGTGACTAATAGAGGTTTAAAACGAATACTTAAAAAAACCGTAGGGTTAAATAAAAAGGAATGGGCAGATAAATTAGATGATGCTTTATGGGCTTTTCGAACTGCTTATAAAACAACAATAGGTACAACCCCATATAAGCTCGTCTATGGAAAAAGTTGTCAGTTGCCAGTAGAAATTGCACACAAGGCCTACTGGGCAATTAAAAATGTAAACTTGGATTTAGAATTTGCTGGTAGAAATCGATTTTGTCAATTAAATGAATTAGACGAACTAAGGAATTATGCATACTCAAACTCTGAAATTTATAAGGAAAAAATGAAAAACTTGCACGACAAACATATTAAACCTAATGAATTTCGAGTAGGAGATCAAGTTCTTTTGTTTAATTCACGACTTCGACTATTTCCTGGTAAATTAAAGTCTAGGTGGTCAGGGCCTTTTTCCATCACCCATATTTTCCCACACGGTGCAGTAGAAATTAAATCTCGAAATGGAATTCCATTCAAAGTCAATGGCCAACGGCTAAAACTCTATCAAGGATTCATTGAGGATGAAGAGGAAGAAATCTCGCTTCAAACGGTCGACGAATGAAAGCATCAACATAATACATGGTAAGTTACGAACAATTGGAATGACATCTAAATCGGTAAGTCTTCTAACCAAATTTTTTGGGAAACAAGGGCATTCACACGAGCACTAAAAAAAATTAAAAAATAAATCAACTTTGCTCGGCACGAGTCCGTGTCCACTGGACACGGGGCCGTGATAATACATGGTAAGTTACGAACAATTGGAATGACATCTAAATCGGTAAGACTTCTAACCAAATTTTTTGGGAAACAAGGGCATTCACACGAGCACTAAAAAAAATTAAAAAATAAATCAACTTTGCTCGGCACGAGGCCGTGTCCACTGGACACGGGGCCGTGTCCGCACGACTGTCGGGATAGATCCCCTTTTTCATAACAGTTACACCATTCCACACGCCCCGTTTCCCCAAAAAAATGCTCTGGTTCAAGGCGATTTTCCGCAGATTTTCAACGTCTCCTCTAGTTCTAACAACACCAAGGTATGATTCTATCATCATTAGTAGTTAGATTTAGCACTTGCATGTAGTTAAAACTTCGAAAATTTGGGAAAAAATCTAGGGTTCTTGAACTACATCCAGATCGAACCTCAAATTTTTGCTTAAATCTGTTAGCATTTAGTTAGATAAGTGTTATAGGAAGTAAATCCACTTGTATTGTTCAAAGATTCGCCCAATTTCTCACGAAAAACCCAAACCCTTGTTTTTTAACCGAAAAAGATAAAATTGAATGGGTAAACGAGTTGTTTTGGGAAAAACGGCACTTGGACTTTCATTTTTGGGGGAAACCGCACCTATTGGACCAAAAATTTTCAAGTTTTCGAAACCGGGACGAAAAATGGAATTTTGGTGTAACAGACGCCTGGACACGGGACCGTGTCCGCTGAACACGGGGTCGTGTCCAGCACGCTGTTTGCAGTTTTGTCCGAAAAATTCTACTGTTTCGTGCTAACTTTTGGTGTATTCTTTTAGATGTCAAGGAAATTCACAAGGTTTAACGCAAATGAGCTCGATGCTAGGGCAAGATATGAAGTACTTCAAACAAGATCGAAAGAATACCCGAGACAAGTATGCACGGATTTGTTAGCCATGGTGAACCAACTTGACCGGTTTAACAACCTTGTTACCGGCCCGCTAAGAGTAGCCTTAACCACTTGACTCCGTGCCGTCCACGAGTGCACTATGGAGTTCTACAACACCTTCACGTTCAATTCATGGTGCGACCCTTTCGATAGTGATGGGGTGGTATTCCGATGTGGTGGAACTAGGTACTCGATTTCGATGGCACAATTTGGGTCGATAGTTGGGCTATATTCGGAAGAAGATGCGGGTACCGAGGAGAACACCGGAGGGATGCGAGAGATAGATGAGAACGATCGCCAAGCCGCGTGGGCTCAGATTGGTGAAGGGCACTACAATCCGAGCAGCACTAAGAGCACTAAGTTGAGGGACCCGCTCTACCGATACATCCATAGGCTCCTCAGCTACTCTCTTAGCCAAAGGCATGATAGCGGTGGCGTTGTTGGGTTGAGAGATTTGGTTGTCCTCCACTGCATCCATAACTGAAGACACCTCGATGTTCCGTTCCTCCTGCTTCGAAACATGCATTTGAACAAGCTTGCTACTTCACCAACCCCTATCTTCTTCGGGGGGGGGGGGGGGTGGATATACCGTCTCTTCAAGCACTTCACCAACATACCTAGGTCATTCAAAAGGAGCCCATGGTCGAGAAGAGTGGACATACACATTTGCCGCTCAATGAACCTAATTTATGAGGCTGAAGACGGGACGGTTAGCTTCCAAAGGATGCAGGGGCATGCATGGAACCCACAAGAGGCACTCGTCCTTTACGCTCCACAGCATCATCAATACCAGTACCAGCCCCACGGTGATCCGGGCCAATCCTCCTCAGGATGCGGTTTTCCTAACTTCCAAAGTTTACATGATTTGTTGCAGGAAAAACTCATGTGCACCAGGAAAACCTATAACATGGCAAGCAACACGTATGCCCGGGTTGGAACAATCAAGAGAAATATATCTGATATCAAAGATGATATTGGGAAAATCCGGGAATACATGGCGGGGCATGGTGGAGATGGTGATGACGATAATGACGATGACATGGACTAGGCGGAAGGAGTAGAGTGGTTGGTGATCCCACAGGTTAACCCCTTTATCGTGTCCATCCGGCACGCCCAACCACATACCTTTTACCCAAGCCTAACCCTTCACCCAAAAGTCCTCTTGATATTTATAAAGGTGTATAGTTAAAAAGGAGGAGGATTGATTGCTTGGCAAGCCTATGGTAGGAATAAGTTCCATGCTGCTCTCGAGTGATTCACTAAAATACATTTTTCGGCCGAGTGTTAAGTGATCCCCATGAGGTATGTGAACTTGTATATAAATGGAATTTTAAAGAGGCATGTTATGCCCTAATAAGTAATTTATCTTATGAAAAGTTTTAAATAAATCATGACGAATAGGACTGTAAATAAATAAAAATAAAACTTAATAAAGAATCTTGGAAATCCCGACACTCTATGACAAGCCCAAAAACCTTCTCTTCTACCCATTCCATTTGGGAGTGTAAAGCCACATTATAAAGAGTTTTGCTTGAGGACAAGCAAAGATTCAAGTGTGGGGGTATTTGATGTGTGCAAAATGCAACATATAAATTACATCAATTGTGGCATAAAACTAACCCCTTTTTAGTACTAATGTTGGAAAAAGTGTGCTTTTGTCTTCCTTTTGTATTTTCAGGATTAAATGAGCTCAAATTAACAAAAGAAGAAAAAAGACAGCTAAATCTAACATAAATACAAGAAAATGATCAAACGTGACATGACAGACCCCACGACATCATCTTCCCAAGCAAAACAAGAAAAGAGAAGGCTGAACACACCCCGTGCTCAGTGAACACGGGGGCGTGCCCAAGTTCCAGCAGAAAAGACAAAGCTGTAGAAGCTTCTATCGCCCACCACGGGGTCGTGCTCAGCAGACATGGGGCCGTGGTCAACTCTAAGATTCGCAGGATCTGGGGAAATCTTGATAGTACTGATTTGCTTCTGCACACGGGGGGCGTGCCCAGTGGACACGGGGGCGTGGTCAACTGATGCAGACAAAATGCAATTAATGAAGACACAGAAGGATGTGGACACGGGATCGTGCCCAATGGACACGGGGCCGTGCCCGAGCTTCTGTTCAGCCTATAAATAGGGGTGCTTGGCTCAATTGCAAACCATCCCTTGGCACACCACCTCTCTCACACTTCACCCACCACCCACCACCATCATCCACCACCATCATCCATTGTCCATCATAGAGTGTGTGAGTCATCTCGGGATCCAAGATTGATCGTAAGAGTTCTTGACAATCAAGGCCATGTTTGCCTAAGTCTCTTACATCACTTGGTGAAGGCAAAGTGTCTAGTGTAATACTTTTTATTTTTAATCTTTTCGCACTTTTTACTTGGTTATGTATTAATGACTTTAATAACTAGTGTCTTTTGTTGAAGGTGATTTTTCCTTATCGTTTGTCCGTGGTGTCTTGGCATTATTTTACTGTCTATATAAAATAAAATATTTTCACCATTCATGTCTCCACGGTCTATATGGAGGTATGTTGGCTACCTGGTCGGGGGTTAAGGGAACGGTTTGGTAAAGTCTTGCCTTGTTCAGTGTATAGATCCTGCAAGGACCTGGGTCAAATTTAGTAGGACCTCCTTCAATACTAAACGGTATTGGATGGCGGGGGTCCAAACTCTTTGATCCCCGCATATGTAAGCTACTATTAATATTTTAACCCGGCTGCTTAGGACTGTATCCCTGCTGACTCAGACTACTTAGCCGAGGGTAACGTTACCTTCAAAAGAGGGGCCTACCATAATATGTATTAATAACTTAATTAATTATCTTTCAATAATCCGACCCTTTAGGATTGTATCCTTGCTGACTCAAACTACTGGGTTGAGGGTAACGTCACCTTCAAAAGAGGGGCCTACTACCATAACTAAGATAATCTCTTAAAAAGTGCAAACGTGCGGAAATAATCAAAGGTTACACTATACACGAGTCGGAGCCAAGTGATTCATCTTGTCTATCTGTTTTTCTTTTTATTTTATTTTCAGCATTTTAGTTAGTTTTTATTTTTCTTAGTTTAAAATCTTTTTCTAACTTTTTGATTTGATTAGACGTTGAGGATAAACCAGTACTAAAAGCTCTTGTGTCCTTGGACGACCTCGGTATCTTACCAACACTATACTACGCTCGCGATGGGTGCACTTGCCCATATGTATGTTTAGTGTTAGTAGATATCGTGTTTTATAAATTTAAAACTTGGCTAAAAAAAGTGTAAAAGGGCTTAAAATAAACATTAAAACCATAACACACTTCACGCACATCAGTGTTCCTAGTTCTTAGATTGTAATAACAAACTATGAGGTTATTATAAACATTATTCAGGTTAATGATCAATGAGAGTTATGTTTGTTTCTTGGTTTGTTCAAGTTTATCTTCATTTCCTACCCTTTTGAGGTTCAAACACAGAATTGATTGGTGTTTTCGGCTGATCTAAGTGTTCAATTATCACTAGCACTTTTAGATCTGTCATTTTAAACCTACAAAAAACCTTTAAATTTTTAGGATCTATGTATTTTTTTTATTTTTATTTTTTTGTTAAATTATAAGGATAAAGATAAGAAATCCAAAGTGATACTCTTAGGGTTAATAATGGGAAAATGAGTTAAATAAATTAAAGTAAAATGTTTGAACAAAAAAACATATGTATAAAAAGACAAATATACCCCTCATTTAAGAGCCAAAAATAGATGGGTTAATGAAGCAGATGATAGTGGCAAGTTTTAGAAACCCTAAGGACGGTCAAGTGAAAAAAAACTTTCTGAATGAAAGCACTGTATGTAGGCAGAGATCAGTGATCCCACCATGTATTGTACCGGTTTCATCATGCTCGATGTCAAATGGAACGATTGCAAACTAGTTTTATCAGGATTGTTCAATTTCGAACAGTTTCAATATGTCGTATTGCATTTATTCACAATATATCATTCAATTTACGACAATATTTATTATGTTTACAATAACATTATCTATGGTGATGTATTTCCAATATTATCTGTATATACTTGGATTTCAATTGATATAAACAAGCAAGTTGGTTCAGAGGTCGCCTTTTGGTGTGGGTTCTAATCAATTTATAAAGCTCATGGTTGATTGTTAAAATCCAACATATGTAAGGTTAAGGTTTTTTTGTATTCTATATATATGGAGAGAATCATGAGAAAACTACTTAAATGTGGTTGGTGTTTGGGATTCCTTATTTTCATCAACTTATAACTTATTAACTTTTTGAAAAGTTAAAAAGGACTTATAATCTGTTTGGGATTGGTTGTGTTGTGAGGGAAGAAGTTAATAAGTCACAATTTCTGACTTATTAACTTTTTATAGAAGTCAAAAAGAACTTATAATAAGGAATCCCAAACAACACCCTGGCAATAAAACTAAAAAACTAACAAAAAAGCTTAAAAAACACATCATTTTTTTAACATTGTTTGGATGTAAGTATAGGATTTTTAAGATAATAAAAAAATTTGAAAAAAATAGCATTGCACATGTGCAACATATATTATGTTTTTAGAGGGGTTTAGTTTTTAGGGTTAGGGTTTTTGAGGGTTTAGTTTTTAGGTGGGGAGTTAGGTTTTGGGGAGGGTTTAAGTTTAGGATTTTTTTTAGGGGGGGGGGGGGGGGTGGGGAGAGTTAGGTTTTTAAGAGGTGGGAGTGTGTAGGGGGAGAGATTAGGGTTATCCTTAGTGAACAATCAAGCCTTTAGAAGCAAATTTACAATTATTCAATAACACCATCATTACCAAACCAATATAGAGAAATACAAAAAACCATGCAAACAAAGATACAAATAACATCAAATAACAGTTACATCTTTGTCTAAGCCTCTTTGAAGCATTTCATCAAACAGGTTCTACACATCTTTACAATCAATCCTAAATTTCTCACAAATTGAACTCAAAATTCAACAAATAACACATCAGACATTATCAAAATGACTTAAACTTTTTATAAGTCAATAAGTTAAAAGTAGCTCCAAAATAAGCTAACCTAAACACCCACTAAGATGGGTAATTTTTTACCCATCCTAACACATCCCAACTTATTTCATGGCCTAATGTGACCTGCTTCTTATTTTAAAAGGACTCAAAATAACCCAAAATGTCTTACATGGTTTTTTTTTGCCAGGCCTAGCTGCAAAGTACAGACTCAAAAAAGTTCATATTTTCTTGGCTGTAGATAGCTCTGGCGGTAACATAGTACATTAAGTCGCTTTACAAGCGGTTAAATCCAAAATCCATGTGTTATGAAACATACTGTTGAATCCAATGTTTGTGTCACACCCAGATATTTCCACGTATTACCGGTGGGCCCGGTGGAGAGTATCGTGACGTAGTTGATATCATCATTTATAATTTATCATAGTTTATATACATAGCGGAAGTCGAAAGATAAAATCATTACAAACCGAATGAAAGTAATATCATTTATTACAAAACGGTTGGAAAGGATCCACAGGCGGATCAAAGTTAAAAGAAACAGTGTTCAGCAGATTTATAACATCTAAGCTTGCAAGACTCTTTATTGATGCTAGGAGTAGCCAGCCTATTCCGTTTAGTACCTGCACTTAGCCTTGTGGAAAATACGTCAGTTTACACAGGTAAATACAATTAACCGACTCATTTTGAAAATGTTTAAGAAAATTGATTTGAATGCACAAGGCACAAAATATCTTTTATAACTTGGGACAATTATTTAAAAATAATCTTGTATACAGATTTAAATGTTTGCCGTCTGTCAGGGCCGGTTAGAAGAGCCGGACAAGATTAACTGACACACCACAGGTATAATACCCACAAGGAATTTTCCTTATTGTGGGGTACCTTTTATACATACGCACCTGTCGGGTGTATGCCTACACCCCGTGCTTAAGTCGTGGCCATTTCAATGAATGAGCCGAGGATATCCAGGACATGGTCATTAACCCCCCAAAAGCCATATACCAAACAAAACAGATTAAAACGGGTTATGCAATATATATTAATCACAATCCAATTTAAAAACAATTACATACCCGACCAAGCGGTATTATTATAATACCGTATCCCAAGCCCGTATAACGGAAAATAAGTTAAAAGTATTTACCTGAGCAAGTATAAATCTCAATCAGCGAATGCAAGTATCTTTTACTGGTCTCCTAATCTGGAACGAAGGTTTTAATAACCTCTTAGATTCCTAACGGGTCTTAATTAAGCCTAAACTTAGACCGGTTAGTTTTAAAAGAAGATATACGGTTCAAAACGCACGATTAAGCGAAAACCGAATTAGAATGTGGTTTAGACTCGACAAGTTTGTATACTTGTATAATATGGGTAAACTAAACACATTCTGGATTTTGAGATAAAATGATAAGGTTTGACCCGTTTCGGCTAATTAATGCAAACTAGTTACATAAACCGTACCGAGCGCGAAAAATGCATAACCGGCAAACAAATGAGTCATGAACAGGTTTCCTAAGTTAATATGCCCTAAATATGTTGTGATATCAGTAGGATACCTTCCATTATGCCCAAAATGGATTTACACTCAAATTATGCCACGTAGGGGTATTTTGGTCATTTTAAAGCTTATAAAAGAGTTTAAATATTAATCTGAGTTTCAGGTCTGATATAATCAGTAAAAATATTTATTTTTATAAGTCATAACAGCAGGGTATTGCATATATGTGAAATTTACCTTTTATAACCAAACTATGCACCGTATGGGCATTTTGGTAATTTCACATAAGCTTTAAAGGTCACAATTACAATTCTGAGTTCAAAACTTTTGCTTACTGTTTAATTATAAATATTTACTTAAAACAACAGTAGGTATTAAGTCTTATATGTTAAAAATAGTTTTAACCCATACTATGCGCTTAAAACGCGTAAAAGTCGGTTTTAAGCGATTTTCGGGTTTAAATAAGAAATCTGAGTTTTTGATCAGTTTATAAAGTTCAAAATATTTTATTTATCATATAAAATCAGTAGCAAAAAGTTTGGTATCAAAATATTATGTAAAACTCATTTTATTCAAGTAAAGGGTATAACCGACAATTACCGAATTATAGCAAGAACCCTATGTTATGCTCAGCTTAAAAATAAATAAAAATCTTCAAAAATCCTAAAATATTATATTACATCAGTGGGTAAAAAGTTTGGTGTCAAAATTTGGGTTTAGATAAGCTTTATGCTAATTACGCCGTTTAATTAATAAAAAGCTTCTTAATTACGATATTGAGCATAACTCCTAATCCAGGCCTCAAACTGAAGTCAAATTGTTAGGACAAGTTTATAAATTAGTAATAAAGGTTTTTGTCCTCTCACATTTTCAAAAATCTCGTTTTAAGGTCAAAAGGGCATAATGGTCAATATTTAGGCATATACGGAAATATGCACATGAATCGGATAACTAAGGAACCAAGTTGTATAACCTCAGAGGGTTACACTATCCTATAACCTGGTCCTAATATAGCTCTAAGGCATTTGTAAAATATGCTACATTGGGTCAGAACTGAAAGTCAAAGCAAAAGTCTACTTTTGCGACTTTCGGTCCCGAACAGAGCCTAAACTCAAAATTGTCGAGTTGAACATGTTTACACATGTTCTTACATTGATTACTTAGTTATACAAGTGATAAAACAGGTTTCATGGCTCCTACATTGTTAATTATGTGTTTATTTGAAAATTAGCTTTCTGTTGACTTTTTATAATTAAGTTTGACCCGACAATTGACCTAGTTAGAGTGAGAATCAGAGGGTGCCCTTTTAAGGGTTTATTACCCACATAATTACCAACTCAAAGCTACTTTCAATTCGAGAATTGACTGGACCATTAGTGATTAATCACTTAGTTAAACCTTAATTACGACGGGTTTGACTTTAGGCCATTAAACTAATAAAACACGATTAAAAGAGGTTAAGGACACTTACAATAGTCCTAAGCACGATTTTGGAACTTAAGGAAACTTGTTTGATGACCAGAGAGCTCTAGAGAATGCCTTGAATGATTTCAAAATATGCAAGTTCATGTGTTGCAACATAAGGGTCTATATATATGGATTTAGAATGCATGAGATCAATCCAAATAAGTCTACAAGTGTTCCCTGATCATATACATGTGTCCTTATGCATGAAACACCGTTGGTGCAGCCCCTGGGATCGAAAAATGGTAAGTTAAGGCGGTGTAACAGGCTGAAACTGGCATCTGCCATGTTTTTGGACGCTGGCACTTTTCAGACGGCCCGCGTAAGAGTCCTGGGAGGTCTTACGCGGCCGGTATGGAGCCCAGATCCGATCAAAAATCTTTCAACAATTCCACATTTGGTCCCTGGTCCTTTTAAAAGTGCTTTTAACTTGTTTTATTGCACTTTTAACCCTCCAACTTGACTTTTAAGGACTCCAAATCATAAACAAACTTTGTTAAGTCCCCGGTTAGTTTATACGATCACCGAAAAGTCTTAAATTTCATCGTTGACGCTTTTAACCCCTCACTTACGAATGTTAGCGTATCTTTCTCATATGGTATCGAAACCTTGTGAAATTTTTATCACTTATTCTAGTGAGCATAGTTAATCGTTACAAAGCTTCGGGTTCACTAAAAGGTCATTCAGAGGTATAAATTAAACATGTTGACACTTTTAACCCTTGCGGTTTGTAAACTTTCACTTTCTTCCACAAATGGCTTCATATGATTCATAATTCATTCGTTTAAGGGTATAAACACCGTGTAGGGTTGTTGAAATGTATAATTATCCAATGTTGACACTTTGAATCCTTTTACATACATACTTTCTTTGTTTGTCAACTTTGGTACTTCTAAATTAATTCTTTACACGTTTAAAGTCCATGACACGTGACTTCATTATATTGGTCATGATTTTACGAGGTGTTACATCCTCACCCCCTTAAAAGAAATCTCGACCTCGAGATTTACTGAAATAAATGAGGGTACTTCTCTTTCATTGTGGACTCTACCTCCCACGTGTACTCGGGACCTCTACGGGCATCCCATTTAACCTTTACAATCGGTACATGCTTCTTTCGAAGCTTCTTAACCTGTCGATCCTCGATTGACAAAGGTTTTTCAACAAATTTCAAGATCTCATCTATATGCACATCCGTATGTGGTATGACTAGTGATTCATCAGCTAGACATTTCTTCAGATTGCAGATGTGGAACACATTATGGATACCACTGAGATCTTCAGGCAGGTTTAACTTGTAAGCCACTGTTCTGACACATTTGATGATCTCAAATGGTCCTATGTATCTTGGGCCTAACTTGCCTTTCTTGCCAAAATGCATTACCCCTTTCCAGGGTGATACCTTAAGTAGAACCTTATCACATATCTCGAACTTTAGAGGTTTACGCCTTTTATCTGCGTAGCTTTTCTGCCTATCTCTGGCAGCTTTGAGACGATCACGTATTTGTACAATCTTATCTGTCGTCTCCAGGACTATATCAGGTCCTGTTAGTTGGACATTTCCAACTTCTGCCCAACAAACGGGCGTTCTGCACTTTCTTCCATACAGCTTCAAAAGGTGCAGCTTGAATACTGGAATGATAACTATTATTGTACGAAATTTCGATTAATGGAAGATGATCATCCCAACTTCCACCTAGATCAATAACACAAGCTCGTAGCATATCTTTGAGTGTTTGAATAGTACGCTCGCTTTGACCATCTGTCTACGGATGATATGCTGTGCTGAAGTTCAATCGAGTGCCTAGGGATTGCTGAAAGATTTTCCAAAAATGCGATGTATACCTCGTATCCCTATTAGAGATGATAGATACTGGAACTCCATGGAGAGATACAATCTCATCCACGTACAACTGAGCTAATTTATCTGAGCTGTGTGTTTCCTTAATAGGTAAGAAGTGGGCTGACTTGGTCAGTCTATCCACTATAACCCAAATAGTATCATTTCCTCGCTTTGTCTTTGGTAACTTGGTAATAAAATCCATAGTCACCATTTCCCACTTCTAGGTGGGAAGTTCAGGCTGTTGTAGCAAACCTGACGGCTTCTGGTGTTCTGCTTTAACTTGAGTACATCTAAGATATTTGGCCACATAAGTGGCTATAGACTTCTTCAAACCTATCCAGCAATAATTCACCTTTAAATCCTAGTACATTTTGTCACAGCCAGGATGAACAGAATACTTGGAACTATGGGCTTCCTGAAGGATCACTTCCCTTAGTCCTCCATAGATTGGAACCCATATCCGTCCATTCAATCTTAGGATTCCATCCTTACCATATGATAACTGTTCTGCCGTGACTCCCAGTTTTTCATTTGGATAGTTAGCTTTTAATACGGCTTCATTCTGAGCGGCTAACAATCTTTCATTCAAACTGTTCTTTAATTCAATGCTCTTGGCATTGATTCTTATGGGCTTAACCCTTTCCTTCCTACTTAAGGCATCGGCGACCACATTCGCCTTGCCTGGATGGTATCGGATTTCACAATCATAATCATTTAAAGTCTCCATCCATCGATGCTGCCTCATGTTCAGATCCTTCTGATTGAACAGATGCTGAAGGCTCTTATGATCAGAATAGATCACACACTTGGTACCATATAAATAATGCCTCCAAAGTTTGAGTGCAAACACAACGGCACCCAATTCCAAATCGTGGGTGGTGTAATTCTTCTAGTGCACTTTTAGTTATTGGGAAGCATAGGCAATAACCTTGCCTTTCTGCATGAGCACACATCCCATACCAGTCTGTGATGCGTCGCAGTATACCACAAATTCTTCTATTCCTTCGGGTAAAGTTAACACAGGTGCATTGCTCAACTTTTGCTTAAGAATGTCAAAGGATTCTTGCTGCTTAGGACCCCAATCAAACTTAATATTCTTCCTAGTCAACGAAGTTAGGGGTGCTGCAATCCTTGAGAAATTTTCAATAAAACGCCTATAATATCCTGCCAGACCCAAGAAGCTGCGAATCTCTGTGGGCATCTTCGGCTCTTGCCAATTCATGATAGCCTCAATCTTAGTGGGATCCACCTGGACACCACGCTCACTAACCATATGTCCAAGGAATTGGACTTCACGAAGCCAAAATTCACACTTTGAAAACTTGGCGTAAAGCTTCTCATGCTGAAGAAGTTTAAGAATACAACGAAGATGCTTCTCATGGTCAGTTTGATTCTTTGAGTAAATAAGAATGTCATCGATGAAGACGATGACAAATTTATCCAAGTAGGGCTTGCAGACGCGGTTCATGAGGTCCATGAACGCTGTTGGTGCATTAGTGAGCCCAAAAGGCATCACCAAGAAATCGTAGTGACCATAGCGAGTTCTAAATGCAGTCTTGTGCACATCTTCATCTCTAACCTTCAGTTGATGGTAACCTAACCTTAAATCAATCTTGGAGAAGTAACTTTCCCCTTGCAATTGATCGAACAGATCGTCGATCCTGGGTAATGGATATCTATTCTTGATAGTGACCTTGTTAAGCTCGCGATGATCGATGCATAGACGCATCGATCCATCTTTCTTCTTTACAAATAGAATTGGTGCTCCCTAGGGAGATGAGCTAGGTCTAATAAATCCTTTTGCCAACAAATCATCCAACTGAGTTCTCAATTCCTTCCTCTTAGTCGGGGCCAACCGGTAAGGTGCTCTTGCAACAGGTGCTACTCCAGGTATTATGTCGATTCTGAACTCCACTTGCCTATCTAGGGGTAAACCAGGCAGTTCTTCAGGGGAATACTTCTGAATATTCAGAAATGACAGGGATGTCTTCAATTTTGGGCTTTGGTTCATCAATAGTTACTTGTGCCATGTAGATGACACAACATTTCCTCAAACACCTTGACGCCTTAAGCATAGACACTTGCTTAGGAAATCCATACTGAGTATCTCCTTGTATGGTAAGTGGCTCGCCATATGGAGTCTTGACAACCACTTGTTTCTTGTCGCAAACGATCTAGGCTTGGTTATGAGATAACCAATCCATGCCTATCACTATGTCAAAACCAGCTAATTTCAAAGGAAGCAAGGACAATGGAAAAGAGTGGTTCCTAATGGATATGAAACGTCCATCTAATACGGTTGAAGCAATTTCTATGGTACCATCGGCCAATTCTACCTCATATTTCATACTTAAGGTTCTAACGGGCAGGTTTAATAGCTTACAAAATTTATCATCCACAAATGATTTATCTGCACCCGAATCGAACAATACACTTGCATAAACATCATTTATAAGGAAAGTACCTGTTATCACGTTGTCATCCTGAACTGCTTCTCGTGCATTCATTTGGAAGACCCTAGCATTGGTCTTCTTGCCTTCTTCAGGCTTCTTCGCATACTTTGGGCAATTGGTCTTGATGTGCCCTTTCTCATTGCAACCATAACAGGTCGTATCCTTCAACTTCTTGCAATCCAAAGTCTTGTATTCTTTGGACTTGCAGATCCCACAACCAATCGGCTTCGACTGCGACTGCGACTTTGATTCAAACCTGCATTTCCCGAAATGATGTTTCTGGCAGGTTTTGCATTTAGGCTTCTCACCCACTTGCTGGTTACCCTTGTTAGACCTAGAATTCTTCTTGTGGTCTAAGTTCCCTTTATGCTTCTTGTCAGAACGACGTGAGTTATCATCCTCATGTTTCCTTTTTCCTTCTTTAGAAATCTTAAGCGATCTCAGCCTGATCGCATCCAGAGTAAGGGATAAAGACAAATCAACTGCTAACCTAAAAGTAGTAGGTCGAGATGCCTTCACACTAGCTTTGATCTCCAGGGCTAAACCCCCAATAAAACGAGCGATACGTTTTGGTTCCGGTGTAACCAAGTATGGAACCAATCGAGACATGGTATTGAAACTGGTGAGGTAAGTCTGGCAGTCTAAGTTCTTCATGACTAAGGTCAAGAATTCAGTCTTGATCTTCTCAACTTCGTGTTGAGGACAGTAATTTTATTTGATTAGAGCAGTGAACTGCTCCCAAGACATGCTATACAAGTGGACCTTTCCTGTAGCTTGAATCAGTGATCTCCACCACGCTAGAGCTTCTCCTTTAAATGATTGTGAGACAAACTTCACAATATCTTTCTCTTCACAACCACTAATATCAACCATCGTGTCCATTTCATCGAGCCAAGTCATACAATCGATGGCTTCTTTCTCCCCTGTGAAGTCTCTAGGCTTGCAGGAGACAAAATACTTATAAGAACAGCCCTTAACACGAGGTTCTTGTTTGAGCTCAATCTTCTTAGACGGAACACACCTCTGATTTGTTGAGTGATGAGAATCACTCTTGTGAGCTGTATGAGTTCTGGAGGGTGGTTTTGAATGAGGTACAGACTGAGTTCTAACATGAGTTTCACTCGATTCATTAAACTGTCTGTCAAGGGCTCGCGTAACGGCATTATCTATTAATTCCTGCAATTCTGCGCCTGCTACATTAACTCTGGAAGTGTCATGATTCTCCCTCGGGTGACTGTTGACTTCGTCCGACTCAGCCATGTAGCTTGTTTGCTACATAAAATATTGACAAGATTTAATCAAAAGTCCATATGGAATTGTCTTTTATGGCAAATCATTAACCATGGTAATTATAAACCATACTTGGTTAATTTATTAAACGTATTCATTTAGGATTTTTATCCTAATTTATCCTAATTATAAAGTATTAAGGGCATTATTAATGGCACATAAGGCCTAGTCACAAGGACAATTTAAATTATAAACCATGATTTCAGAGAATCGAGGTATTAAGGTTTGAACATAGTTCATTACCTTTTTATTTGCCAGGGAGTCGTAGACTACAATCTGTCTTTTGTCTTACATGACAATGATTATGGCTCGTAGGCCCTACATCACAAATGGATGTTTAAACAATAAAGAAAGAATTGGAAGAATCCAATATAAGAATGACATGTGTGATTTACCGAATCACATTTGCCAGGAGTGTTAACATGTTTTCAGATGTTAACAAGGATTTGAATCTTTTTAAACAGGCTTTATCATTATGGCCAGGTCTATAATGACATGCGGGCTAGGTTATGCCTTTTAAGATTCTTATTTAATATTTAATAGGCAGATTATTTTAAAAGGAATGAGATTTTGATTTATTTATTTCATATATTATATTTATGCATATAATGACAAAAATTGAAAATTCAACACTCCACTAAAATTAAAAGAGTACATATTTGCCCTAAACAGGACTTTAACATAAATAACTTGCCCACGCAGGGGCTAAACTGAAACTACAAGTCCTCACTGGGACTGGATACAGAAATAGATGTCCACGCAGGGACTAAGGATAGAAAGACAAGTCCGCACAGGGACTAAGTACATAAATAAATAATTCTCCACACAGGGACTTGATTGAAAATTAAAGAAATACAAAATAAATAAATAAGGAATTTAATGATCCCTTTTGCTCTTCCCCTTGATTAGATTCGCCAGACCTTTGAGGAATCCGGGCGGTTCCTACGTTCCTCTTGAACCTCCCGTTCCACCTGGCTCAACCTCTGTAAAATCTCCTGTTGTTGCTGGGGCTGAATCAATGGCGGCTGTGGCGGCTGCTGATGCGGAGGTTGAGGAAGTGGTGGGTGTTGATACCCATAAGGTGGGTACCCGGTTTGGTAGGAGGATGCGTAAGGCCCTTCAGGATGTTGGGCATTGTAGTTGGCTGCTACAAGGTATGGGTCAACATTGGGGGCATTGTAGTAGTTATACCCCGGGTAGGCAGGTTGTTCAAAGGGGTTGTACGTCGCTGTACCGGCGTAGGTAGGAATTGGGTTATCATAACCCAATGGTGGTGGTGCGACTGGCGCAGACTCCACCTCAAAAACAGGGTTCGAAGGCCCACCCATCTGCGGGTCTTCATATAGTGGCGGGTAATGACTGCCACTTGAATGCTGAGGGGTGCTGATACGGATTCCCCCTCGCATGGACATCCGTGCGGTTGTTCTTCTCCGCCTCGGTGGCACCGGAGGCAGCTGCTGCTCAAGCGGTGGTGGTGGCGGTGGAGTAACCGCTACAAAACGCGAATCCTCCGAGGGATCCTGCTGCTGCTGATGCTGTGAGTGGTAACTGGGAGTAAACACCCAGTCGTATTGGGAAAACCTTGCCTCATAACTGTCTGGACCAGGATAAGGTGATCCATGATATGACGACCCATCCGGAATCTCGGTGGGGTGAGTAGGTGTTCCGGTTGGCAGCTGGGCAGGTTTTGTATCCTCTTCCATGTCCATGGAGAAGTGGTCCTCAGGTCCCAACAGGTTATAACCCGTTGGCTCATCAATTTGGTTTGCCGGGTTGAACCGGCTTTGAAAGTAGGGTGTTGGGTCGTTGAAGGAATGGTGTGAGTTGGGGCATTGAAGGGGTATGAAAGAGTGATGTGAGTTGTGGGGCTCGTTCTCCGATTGAGGCCCGAAAGAGTTAAGGTAGGAAGGTGAGGAGCTCAGCGAGACTGAACGCCTCGCGGGTTCTAAAGAGGTCCTCCAGTCTTCTTGAGGACTGGTACTCAAAGTAGCAGATGGGGTTCGCCGGTGGGAAGGTCTGGCCTCGTGATCGTTGGGGGCGATGAATGGCCCATTGCCTCTTCCTCTTCCTCGGAATCTTGGCGGCATTTTTGTTGGTCCTGTCAAAACAAACCAAAGAAACAATAAAGGACAAAACAAAATAAGTCAGAATTAGTCCTAAGTTCTTTGTTTAGACTCGAAAGTCAAGGAATGTGCAAACTGTGTCATTGAGATTAAACACAAAAGGCTAGTGTTTAATTCACTCAATGTTGGCTCTGATACCAACCTGTCACGCCCCGATATTTCCACGTATTACCGGTGGGCCCGGTGGGGAGTATCGTGACGTAGTTGATATCATCATAGACAATTTATCAAAGTTTATATACACAGCAAAATTCGAAAGATAAAATCATTACAAACCGAATGAAAGTAATATTATTTATTACAAAACGGTTAGAAAGGATCCACAGGCGGATCAAAGTTAAAAGAAACATTGTTCAGTAGATTTATAACATCTAAGCTTGCAATACTCTTTATTGATGCTAGGAGTAGCCAGCCTATTCTGTTTAGTACCTGCACTTAGCCTTTTGGAAAATATGTCAGTTTACACTAGTAAATACAATTAACCGACTCATTTTGAAAATGTTTAAGAAAATTGATTTCAATGCACAAGGCACAAAATATCTTTTATAACTTGGGAAAATTATTTAAAAATAATCTTGTATACAGATTGAAATGTTTGTCGTCTGTCAGGGCCGGTTAGAAGAGCCGGACAAGATTAACTGACACACCACAGGTATAATACCCACAGGGAATTTTCCTTATTGTAGGGTACCTTTTATACATACGCAACTGTCGGGTGTATGCCTACACCCCGTGCTTAAGTCGTGGCCATTTCAATGAATGAGCCGAGGATATCCAGGACATGGTCATTAACCCCCAAAAGCCATATACCAAACAAAACAGATTAAAACGGGTTATGCAATATATATTAATCACAATCCAATTTAAAAACAATTACATACCCGACCAAGCGGTATTATTATAATACCGTATCCCAAGCCCGTATAACGGAAAATAAGTTAAAAGTATTTACCTGAGCAAGTATAAATCTCAATCAGCGAGTGCAAGTATCTTTTACTGGTCTCCTAATCTGGAACGAAGGTTTTAATAACCTATTAGATTCCTAACGGGTCTTAATTAAGCCTAAACTTAGACCGGTTAGTTTTAAAAGAAGATATACGGTTCAAAACGCACGATTAAGCGAAAACCGAATTAAAATGTGGTTTAGACCCGAGAAGTTTGTATACTTGTATAATATGGGTAAACTAAACACATTCTGGATTTTGAGATAAAATGATAAGGTTTGACCTGTTTCGGCTAATTTATGCAAACTAGTTACATAAACCGTACCGAGCGCGAAAAATGCATAACGGGCAAACAAATGAGTCATGAACAGGTTTCCTAAGTTAATATGCCCTAAATATGTTGTGATATCAGTAGGATACATTCCATTATGCCCAAAATGGATTTACACTCAAATTATGCCCTGTAGGGGTATTTTGGTCATTTTTAAGCTTATAAAAGAGTTTAAATATTAATCTGAGTTTCGGGTCTGATATAATCACTAAAAATATTTATTTTTATAAGTCATAACAGTAGGGTATTGCATATATATGAAATTTACCTTTTATAACCAAACTATGCACCGTCGGGGCATTTTCGTAATTTCACATAAGCTTTAAAGGTCAAAATTAGAATTCTGAGTTCAAAACTTTTGCTTACTGTTTAATTATAAAAATTTACTTGAAACATCAGTAGGTATTAAGTCTTATATGTTAAAAATAGTTTTAACCCATACTATGCGCTTAAAACGCGTACAAGTCGGTTTTAAGCGATTTTCGGGTTTAGATAAGAAATCTGAGTTTTTGATTAGTTTATAAAGTTCAAAATATTTTATTTATCATATAAATCAGTAGCAAAAAGTTTGGTATCAAAATATTATGTAAAACTCATTTTATTCAAGAAAAGGGTATAATCGACAATTACCGAATTATAGCAAGAACCCTATGTTATGCTTAGCTTAAAAATAAATAAAAATCTTAAAAAATCCTAAAATATTATATTACATCAGTGGATAAAAAGTTTGGTGTCAAAATTTGGGTTTAGATAAGCTTTATGCTAATTACGTCGTTTAATTAATAAAAAAGCTTCTTAATTACGATATTGAGCATAACTCCTAATCCAGACCTCAAACTGATGTCAAATTGTTAGGACAAGTTTATAAATCAGTAATAAAGGTTTTTTTCCTCTCACATTTTCAAAAATCTCGTTTTAAGGTCAAAAGGGCATAATGGTCAATATTTAGGCATATACTGAAATACGCACATGAATCGGATAACTAAGGAACCAAGTTGTATAACCTCAGAGGGTTACACTATCCTATAACCTGGTCCTAATAGAGCTCTAAGGTATTTCTAAAATATGCTACATTGGGTCAGAACTGAAAGTCAAAGCAAAAGTCTACTTTTGCGACTTTAGGTCCCGAACCGAGCCTAAACTGAAAATTGTCGGGTTGAACATGTTTAGACATGTTCTTACATTACTAAGTTATACAAGTGATAAAACAGGATTCATGGCTCCTACATTGTTAATTATGTGTTTATTTGAAAATTAGCTTTCTGTTGACTTTTTATAATTAAGTTTGACCCGACAATTGACCTAGTTAGAGTGGGAATCAGAGGGTGCCCTTTTAAGGGTTTATTACCCACATAATTACCAACTCAAAGCTACTTTCAATTCGATAATTGACTGGACCATTAGTGATATCTTTCTCATATGATATCAAAACCTTGTGAAATTTTTATCACTTATTCTAGTGAGCATAATTAATCGTTACAAAGCTTCGGGTTCGCTAAAAGGTCACTCAGAGGTATAAATTAAACATGTTGACATTTTTAACCCTTGTAGTTTGTAAACTTTCACTTTCTTCCACAAACGGCTTCATATGATTCATAATTCATTCGTTTAAGGGTATAAACACCGTGTAGGGTTGTTGAAAGGTATAATTATCCAATGTTGACACTTTGAATCCTTTTACATACATACTTTCTTTGTTTGTCAACTTTAGTCCTTCTAAATTAATTCTTTACACGTTTAAAGTCCATGACACGTGTCTTCATTATATTGGTCGTGATTTTACGAGGTCTTACAGTTTGGTGGGCAAACACGGACTTAATCTGAGACACGTTTGGATACTAAATATTTTGTGACGATTCAAGACAAAGACTGGTATTGGAAGGCTTTTCTTCCTGAGGGTGAAGATAGGGACCACCCTATTTGTAACCCAAGATACCCAGCTAAGCATTACATTCATGAAACCCCAAAACCCACAGGAACCCTAATTCATTATATTAGCAAATAATATACCATTTTCCTTAAACTGTCGAGCCCTCAGAGGCAGCTTGCTGCTGTAAGTTGTTAATTGCGGTCGTTTTGGATGCAAGCACTGCATTTTGATCGGTGATATTTTGCTCCAAAAAACCAAGATCCATTTCTAAAAGTTGATTCTCATTGTTGGCTGCTTCAATCATCCCTTGCAATCGAATAACATCTGTCTGTAGAGCGGCATGCTGAGAAGACAATTCAGACAACCCATGCACAACTCCTTCAACAGGATGTGATGTTCTTTCCTGATTCTCAGCAACTACACTTTGAATAAAAGCGACCTGCTTGTTATACGGGATCTAGGGTTTGAATATTAGTGGTCCGGACGGGCTGGGCTTGAAGAATATGGGCTTTTCATTTACGGAACCCATTAACTGGTGAATGGATTTTATAGATTTTCCTAAATAGATTATCTAGCCCTTTTTTGTCCTTTTCTGATAAAAAATGTGAAAAAATAATAATTATTGTAATTAAAAAAAACAAATAAAGGACCGAATTGAACTTTTTTTCTAAAGAAAAATGTCAACAAGTGTTCTCGAGTGCATCTACTTCGAAAGTCATCACGCCAATCTCTTTCTAAAAGGGAACTAACTAAGTCTCCAAAGATGTTTCTTCTTGTTTGAAAGCTTCCACCTCCATTATATGTTTCTTTCTTTATCAGGTTGTTCTAGAAGTGTTAGACAACAATTCCAAACAAAGCGTGCTTGGGATATCATTCCAAAGTATTGGAGGTTAGTGGAGTATGAACGAACGTGGTATTCACAACTAGTCGCAAGCTAAAAAACATACATGATTCCTATCATATCGCGAGTCCAACAAAACTCTTTGATGTGATAGCGAACTCCACTATAAGAGTACCATAGGAAATGTGGATTGACATATCAAAAAGCTATTATGTAGTAGGAACATAATCATTGTATTGTGATGATACTAAACAGAGAGCTGCAACATTATTGTCAGCTCGATGACTAACACAAACATGTGTACTGAGCTTTCCAGTTGATTGCGAAGCTAAATTTCGATGACAATATTCTTTTAACCGGGGGAGACTGTGACAACTATGAAAATCTCAGTATACCCTAAATTGATGCAGTGCGTCACATATGTAACAGTATGCAGTCGTAAATGTTTGGAAAACTCTGGAAACATGAATTGGCTTATACATGAATTGTAGTGTATAACAGAGATGCGTTAGCTGACAGGTTTTAATTATAATGCTTGTAGTGATGCCTGAGTAAATACGATGAATTAAATCCTGATTGTCGAAGCATGAATTAGCGAATAAAACAAAACGATCCTGAGCATGCCTCGGATGAATCCAATGTACGTTATAGTTAACATGTGAACAACATTGACCAACAGTGCGATATTGATGCCTCAGTGTGCTGAAAACAGGTTAAACGAAGAATTTCCGTTTAACAATGCGTAGACCGTATAATAACGATTTTGATACGAACGAAAGTACCATGAACAATTCTAAGAGTACATAATTGCTTAAAGATACTACATAGACCATAACCTAGGGTTTGTGGCCTTAATAAATATGGGCACATTAAACGAGGCAGTGTCCGATTAAGGAAACGCCTTTGATTTAACGCACACAGAAACAACCATGCATGCATTGTACAGTCAGTCAAGCCTAAAAACACTTTTATAATACCAATATAATGTGTTTTAAGCGAAAAGGTAAAAGCGTTCATCTTTTCGTTGTCTTGTCTTGTATGTCACTACAAATGTTTAAGTTTTTAATGGCACTTTTTGTTTGCCATAAAAGATATAAAAAAGATTTTGTGACACATAACGTTTATCATCTATATTTTAATTAACTAAAATCATTATTTATTTACAATACAAAATAAAAATAAACCTATAAATATAGAAATCATCGTTTGAAATAAAATTTCAATCGTCTTCCAAACATATTCCAAATGTTTCCAAAAAAAATGTCTATTGCTTGTGAAGTTTACATCTTAGAGAAAAGACGAAGGTTAGGGATTCATATGCATCCCTTGTGCTAGATTGAAACTTTCTCATCATTTCCGCCATCAAAATAAACTGAAGTCATGCTTTCTCACTAAGCTGCACTTTTCATAATAAAGAAAACAAAATTAAAACCAAATTCAGTGCATAAGTGTTGGGATTGAACCCTACCAGAGGAACAGATAATGTAAAGCCAAAACCAGGTCACAACAGAGGATTCGCAATAAGCAGCAGTTTACACTTTGCTCTCCCCTTGAAAGTGATTTATAACAACTGATGGTCTCTATCCACTGTCCATATACAACTGCTGCTGCCCTTTCAACTGCTGATGTAAACCCTGAAGTTTCCAACACTGCTGGTCCTATCTACTGATGATAAAGCACTGCCCAGTCAAGGACTGATCAACCTTGAGGAAAGCACTGACATAAAGAGAAAGCAGCTGTTTAGTGAAATATCTGTTTTATGTATAGTCAGTGGTTAGGTTAGCAGTGTTTATGTAAGAACAGTAGATACAAGTTGTTAGGCTGTTAGACGTCGCTTTCATGGTGACGTCAGCTGAGATACCTCAGTGGTTTGGTTTGTCTATAAATGTATCAGTACCCTGTACTGTTACATTTGATTGACTGAGCGAGTTCTTCTCCTCATGTCTAATCCTTTCATCTTGTGCAATCCAACCTTGGGGTATCAGGCTGAGGGGGAGCTTAGTTTGTAAGCAGGTCTGTAATCTTTTGCTTTGATTTGTAATCTTTTGACTCTATGAGAAGCAAATGTTTATCAAACTATTTTCTCCTTTGATTGTGTTTATAAAGTTTGTTATTCATTTCCGCTGCACTTTACATGTTTTCATATTCACTAATTGTTCAAAACATACAAACAAACACAATCATGAGAGCCTCCGATCCTAACAATTGGTATCAGAGCCTGGAAGTCAAATTGACATAACAGTTCAGCTCAAAATTCATTGATACTAAGTTTGGTTGTATTTAGTTGAAAAACAGAGTATCGAGTAAATCATGTTCAAAATGGTTATTCAAAAACTCTGTATATCAACCAAGATGTCATATGACACACAAATTTCACACAACAAGTAAATTCAAGCACAAGACACTCATGGTTTCTAGATCAGAAAGCAATATCTGTTAAACCATGAGATTATTTTTTATTTTCTAAATTGATTTAAACTGTTGATGTGTAATATGTGATGTGTTCTGTAAATACTAAAGTACAAACCTCAGATTAACAAAACCTATGTTCATAAAAGCATTATGGTTTTGTTAACACAAAAAGAGAGAAATTAAAACTTTAGTTATTTAGATCTTATGTGTTGAAAACAGGTTGAGATTCTCAAAAGGAACAAATCAACTTTGTTAATAATGCATTAAGAAAATCAGGGGTCAACATAGTCCGTATCATGTGTAGTGTGAGATTGGTTGAAAAGTTGTGGCAACATGACCAAGTCTCTCAAAACATTACTGCAAAATGATTTTAGACTAAAATTCACAAAAACTCATAAGTGTGTCTATCTCAAAACTTTTGAAATCAAAAGAAAAGAGTATAAACATAAAACACTTATGAGTCAAAGTTTAGGGTAATAATGGTCATTAAGTAACTATGTGCATTCATCTGTTCAGGAAAAGGTTTTGATTCCAGTGAATGAACTCCAAAGAGGACTAGACAAATGTTTAAAAATATATCCATGTGTCCTCAGGTTTGCAATCAACGGACAAAGAAAATGGTACCAAACAGTGGTCAAAATGTGTCATGAAAGTTTTCTACCACTATTGTCAAACCACTGACCATTTTCATAAAACTTGAGAATGTTATGATTATGTTTTCTACTGAAAATTTACCAGATCCTTTTTGATACTTTTCTTAGAAAATTCTTTAACCATTTTTTTTGTTCAAAGGATTTTCTCGAATAACCAGGATATATTATTCATTTTTTTTAATAATATATTTGGAACTTATGCTTGTTTTTGTTGGCAATAGTTTCAGCTCCTGTCAGGATGTAATACCTTATTTTTTTTTTGGTATTAGTATCCTCATAAAAGGATCAAAAGGAAATGGTACATATGTCATGATCATGTTATACTCAGGTTTGCTCCTAAATTTTTTATCAAAGGTTGATTGCAAACTGTGCTTAAATTACTAAGGTACTCATGTGTTAATTGAATATTAAACGAAAATGAGTTGCCTTAGTAAACAGTTTTCATCATCTGGGGTACTAAACCACTGTCTTTCAAAATTGACATGTGACAAAACCTTGAATGAAAATCTTCAAAACTGATGCTGAAACACCTGTCTTTCAGAGTTGTACTATTTACCCTAACCACTGTTTTGTTCCAACGTCTGATCTCTAAACACTGTCCACTGCTGAAAGTTAACCACTGATCCCTCATTTTCTTGAAAAGTACTGATGCTCAAAATCAGTGTCTTATCCACTGATATGCTATCCACTGATAGTAAAAATCATCCACTGCCCAAAATTTTTACCGTTGTAACCACTGATGCTTGATACGTCAGTGGCTCTTTAAAACAACTGTTCTCCATACTTCATCCACTTCATCAGTGTTTGACACGTGGTCAGTTTTTAGCCCTCAGATCATAATAACCGCTGCCACATCAGCGATCATTTTTTTTTCAAATAAAACCCTGCCCTAAACCCCCAAACAGGGTTTTACACTGTCAAATTGAATTTCAAAATTCTCTTCTCATAGCAGTTTTCAACCTTTCTTCTCAAAATCTCCAAAATCCTCTTTCGTTCTTCTTCGCAAAAATGACAAAATCAAAATCAAAACCTAAATCACCATCACCTTCCAAAGAGGTCGCTCAAACGGCTGAAGAACCCATCGAAATACCATTCAAACAATCTCACAACTATCTGGGTTTACTCACAAAACCTACTGATAATCACACCTTTGACACCATCATTGATGCATTATCTGCCTCAAAGTACAAAACTTTGTTGACAGCAAATGCTCCCATCTATCTGCAAACCCAGAGAGAGTTTTGGAAAAAGGCGTCGCTTGAAAAACAAGAGGGAAAAGTTATAGCCATTAACTCCTCAATACAAGGTAAAGCAGTTCAAATAACCCCACAGTCGATCTCCGAAGTTTTTAATCTCAACGATCAGGAAGGTAAACTCTCTTTTGATAAAAACGAGTTAAAAACGGATTTTCTGAAAAGGGGCTATGCAGAACAGGCAAAGGTAGATACCCTACAAAAGGGTTATTTTCCATCTGCTCCCAGATTTTTACTTCACACACTTCTGATGTGTGCTTCGAATAAAACAACATCTTTTAACGAAATACCATTGAAGATTCAATGCCTGGGGTATGCCATTTTGAATAACAAAGATTACAACTATTCCCAGGAAATCTTCAATGACTTAGTGAAAAATGTTGACAATAAAGCATTTTTACTTTTTCCAAGATTTTTGAGTTATTACTTCAAACAAAAATTTGTAAAGGAAAATGAAAATTTGCCAAAACAAGGTGTTCATTGTCAAATAAAAAGTTTAACAAAAGAAACATTTTCAAGGATGATGGCGCCAATAAAAACAAAAGCAGGGGTACCTGAGCAGATTTTAGCGGTTACAACTGCTCCTCAGGTATCAGCTGCTGAGCCCACTGCTCCAGGTGATCATAGCAGCACAACCACTGCTTTGAAACCCACACCTGACATAACCAAAAAGACCAAAAGAAAAACATCCAGAAAACCCACCAAACCCAAAACAAAGGCAACTCTGGAAGATGAGATCCCAAAGAAAATGCCTGTGACAACACAAAAGTCACCACAAACCACTGCTGCTACTTCCTCACAGCAGTTGGAAGAAAGATCTCAACCCATGCCTAAAACTCCTCCTGCATCCTCACAAAAGGATCAGGTTGTAAGCACAGGGACACCACAATATGAAGCTCTGAATCCACTTGGATCCATCTTCCTCAGTCCTGATCCCAAGGACATGTCTCTTTCAACTCCCATCCCCTCACCAATCATAATGCCACAATCCATGCTACCTTTGTTGCATGCAGCTGCTATAGCTCAGACACAAACCAGTTCCTCTCTATCACCTATCACTGAGAGCATACATCCACAAGTGACTGGGTCTGATGCTACTACTCCTTCTATCCCAGCAACAATTGAGGAGGTTACACCCCCTGAGTTACAAGTAACTCTTGGTGGTAGTTCAAGTGGAGCAGCAACTACAACTGGTGGACAAACAGGTCTCCAGTTGGCTAGTTGTTTCATAAATCAGACTCCCTTGAAGGCAATTTCTTCCATGGCAACTTCGATAACCACCAGTGAGTTGGATCTAACCACTGGCACCATCAAAGGTTTATCAAGTGCTGAAGAAAGAAGTCCCCAGTACCAAGAACAAGGGGCATCAATGAGTGATTTTTGGGACTCTGTTCCTAAGACACACATTGATATAACCACTGCTGGTGGGGATTCAGATGATCCTACTAAAGTAAGTGATGATTCAAGATATCAGGAATTAACGGGCAGAGTTGACAAACTTGAAGAATCAGTTGCTGAAATAAAGGAGATGGTGCAAGAGATTTTAAAAGCTCAGAAAGCACAAGCCTCTGCTGTTCCTGCTCAAGCACCTGTACAACATGCATTTGCTGAAATTGAGCTTTGGAATACTTTTCAACCCATGCTTAAAGCACAGCAACTTATGGCTGACAAAAAGCATGCTATTCAAGTACAAATGCTGACCAACATGGTTGAATCAAGATTTAAAGACACTCAAGCAGATATCAAGGCTATAAAGGCTAGCATTCAAAATACATCTGGCAAAGTTCCTTCTTCCATACCATTTCTTGTAAACCCCCCTTCAGATAATGCCAAAAAGGGGGAGAATAACAAGTTGTTGGGAAAAATGAATAGGATGGGAATAGAACATGGCCTTCATGTTGAGCCTGAAAAAGAGAAAGAAAAAGAAAAACAGGTCTCAAAACCTTTTAGCCAAAGAGCTGATACAGCAGTAGTTACAAAAACTACTGCTTGCCAAACAGCTGCCATGTCATCAACACACACCACTCTACCACACACCACTACAACTACTGCTCCACCATCATCATCTACAATCACACCATTACCACTGCCTCCTGTCATAAAACAGAAGACAACAGATGTTATAACATCTGTTGTAATGACAGCAGCGGTTGAAGCACCAGTTGTTTCAACAGTTGTTTGTCAGACACTCCCCATCATTCAAACCACTGATTCATCCAAAACATCATCTGCTCCTTCTTCATTAAAAAGGAGAAGGAATCTCATATCAGATGATAAGTCACCACCACCATCACCACCATCAAAAACTATCTCACCACTTCCATCCCCTGCTCAAAAGCAGAAGACAACTGCTGACATATCAGCAGTTGTAATGACAGCAGATGTTGAGACACCAGTTGTTTCAACAGCTGTTAGTCAGTCATCCACCACTGCTCTCACTTCTCCTACTTCACAGCCAAAGCTCTTCAACAGAAAAAGAAAACCAATACCTGCCGATGAGGGTATACATGATCCTAATGCTGCACAATATCCACTGGAACTTGAAGCCATAAAAAATGAGATGAGGCAATTCTATACAGAAGAAGATCCTTCAAAAAGGAGATTCTCCTCACTCATAGGCTACATGCCACCAGATGATATGGATGACTACCTCAAACTCAAGGCAAGGCAGGCTAAAGTAAAAGCCAAGGTTAACAGTGAAAAAGATAAGTTAAGCGAAGATGGCATAGCTAAAAGACTGGAGTTATACTTCACAAAAGTAAAGCAGATAGAAGGGTTTGCATAAGACCTAAACAAAGAAAAGGCTGATCAAAAGAAAGAGCTAAGAAAACAATATCTAGCCTACATCATGAAAGAGAAATTCTATCCTGCTGAAGAACAACAGTTCAAAGAATGGCCAGTAGTAGCTCTTAAGCGTGAGGCAGAAAGGATTGAAAAGATTAAGAATGATCCTACGAAGAAGAAGAATGCTCCTAACTGGAGAAAATATGAAAAGCTCATTGCTGATTTAACTGCTGAATATAAAAGAAAGAAAAGGGAGCTGGTGGATGCAAAAATGGATACTGCTGAAGCCATATCAAAATGGTCAAAACAGCAGACCGATGAAGCCTACGAAAGGCTGAAGAAAAGAAAGATAACTGTTTCAGGCACTTCTAAGAAGAAAGAACAAATGATGAAGCTTGAACAGAAGATGGGAAACCTCGACACACTGTTCCGGTCTACTTTTGTAACAAATCAAGAAGAGGGAGAACAGCTGACTGAAGAAGAGGTAATAGAAAAAGAAGCAGAGTACTTCAAAGATACCATCACGAAAATGGGTCTAAAAGAAGAAACTTCAACAAAGCTTCAAAGCCTTTTTAAGGCATTAAACAAAACTGCATCTCCAAACACTGCTAAAGACAAGACAGAAGCTGAAAAACAAGAACTCATTGAAGAAGAAACTGCAGAAGATATAGCTGCAGCAGACAAAGTCATTGAAGAAACTTTCAAAAGAATGTCTGAAAGTCTGCAGATGTTTTCAAGGCCATTATCCCTCAACTCATCTGCAAATAAATCTCTCCCAAGAAACCCACTTGGCTTAAAAATACTAAAGTGGATGTCTGATCAAAAGACTCACGTATTGACCCTGGTCAGAGCCAATGGCGATGTGAAGTACATATCAAGGAAAGAAGCACTAGGCCTTAGTGTTCAAGATTTGCAGGATCTCCTTGAACTTTCACTGTGTAGGGATGAGGATGACCAGAGTGCAAAGGAATTTGAAGCTGAATTCAAAGAACAGGCTAAGGCACTCTTGATGAGTAATAAAGGTCTTGAATAATGAAAGGTTTTGGCATTATCTGTTCCAGGGGGAGATTGTTGGGATTGAACCCTACCAGAGGAACAGATAATGTAAAGCCAAAACCAGGTCACAACAGATGATTCGCAATAAGCAGCAGTTTACACTTTGCTCTCCCCTTGAAAGTGATTTATAACAACTGATGGTCTCTATCCACTGTCCATATACAACTGCTGCTGCCCTTTCAACTGCTGATGTAAACCCTGAAGTTTCCAACACTGCTGGTCCTATCTACTGATGATAAAGCACTGCCCAGTCAAGGACTGATCAACCTTGAGGAAAGCACTGACATAAAGAGAAAGCAGCTGTTTAGTGAAATATCTGTTTTATGTATAGTCAGTGGTTAGGTTAGCAGTGTTTATGTAAGAACAGTAGATACAAGTTGTTAGGCTGTTAGACGTCGCTTTCATGGTGACGTCAGCTGAGATACCTCAGTGGTTTGGTTTGTCTATAAATGTATCAGTACCCTGTACTGTTACATTTGATTGACTGAGCGAGTTCTTCTCCTCATGTCTAATCCTTTCATCTTGTGCAATCCAACCTTGGGGTATCAGGCTGAGGGGGAGCTTAGTTTGTAAGCAGGTCTGTAATCTTTTGCTTTGATTTGTAATCTTTTGACTCTATGAGAAGCAAATGTTTATCAAACTATTTTCTCCTTTGATTGTGTTTATAAAGTTTGTTATTCATTTCCGCTGCACTTTACATGTTTTCATATTCACTAATTGTTCAAAACATACAAACAAACACAATCATGAGAGCCTCCGATCCTAACAATAAGATCATAATAAAACATAGAAAATTCTATAAAAAATAATCAAACAAACCATTCTTTCTTCTTTTCTGAACTTGGTAGCTGGTGTGGTGGCAGTTTTTCCAATGACAACACATGGTCTTCAATTTGATATTAAAATATGTAATTTATATGAAAATAGTCGGTATTAAAACTTATAATAGATGGGTAGAATGAGAATGATAGAACAAGAATTGATGTTGACCTGTTTTGTTTTCCTTACTTTAATTTTCTGCTTCTTTATAGGTTGATTTTCTTGAGCCAGACTAGGTCTACCACCACCCTTATTTGTACCCCTACAGAGATGTAAAAAAGAGTGAACAGTGTAACCAATGTGTTATACAATCACGAATGATCACAACGATCAACGATCAACTGAACCAGTCAAAGCTAACTTTTTCACAATAACTAGTATTTTCGTGTATTTGGCTTGTGATTTAAGTGAAGATGGACTCTTCATTGCAGTAGAAACTCTTCTGGATGTTTGTTGCCTACTTCAGAAAAAGAACTAGTAGGTTGATGGATCATTACCCTCATAATATAAGATAATAAAAGGATTTTTCTATTTTTCATGGTATGAGGGGAAGATACAAAGAAAGATAAAAGAATAACAAGAAAAAAAGATAGAATCGAACAACCGTACGGGCATTATGCATTACATATGGCTCTACAATAAAATTGACCCTTACCTTCCATAAAATAAAGAAAATAATAGGATCAATCAGACCTCGATCGGTAAATGATCAACTTACCACCCTTCCTTTCAGAGGAATTCAAAAATACTATGATGGCTCTGTTGCTTTATATTTTGATTATATTTTTTTTGTCTGTTATTTGTCTGTCATTGAGCAATCCCAAAGTGGCTTTTTTATTTGATCAAATAAACTAAGGAAAAAAGTTTTTTTTTGCTCTATAAATATTGTTAAGAGACCTCAGGTGTGAAAAAAAGTTTGCGACGCTGAACTGGACTTCCAAGAATAAAATAGTAAATACATTTTTATTATATTACTCTCTCGATACATAATCTAATGTTTTGAAAACAAAATTTCTTATATCAAATTCAAAGTGCCATGTTTTTATTACTTAATATTCATTTTTCATATGGCGAAGGCATAGTCTTCTTTTTTTCTCTCAAATAAAAGCCTCATTGGCGCCAAGCGTGAGGGAATGCTAGACGTTTGGTAATTTCTCCTCCGACCAGGATAAAAGATCCCATTGAAGCGGCTGATCCCATGCATATTGTATGTACATCTGGTTGCACAAATTGCATAGTATCATAAAGAGCCACTCCCGGTATTACCATCCGCCACGAGAGCTTATAAACAAATACAGATCTTGGGTATCATTCTCGATACTAAGATATATCATAAGACCTATCAACCTCTTGACCTAAAAAAAGTAATCTTTCTCGGTAAAGTCGGTTGATTAGGGTCAAATTGTATCCCTTCGGAACCTTACAGGCGCCTTTTGACGCGTACGGTTCAAAAAAAAAAAAAGAATCAATGAGTGGATTCCAATACTTTTTCTTTTTTTCATAGCAAGTTCCTTCTAACTTATAATAATAGGTTTTTCTTTGATTTTTCACTAAATACGAGTTTGTCTTCCTTTCCTTATAACGTATAATATCGAAAACAGAATTTATTAAACTTATCCAATTTACTTCTCATTGATGGATTGTTTCATCGAGATCCAATCCAAATCACGATGTCATTTTCTTGTTCTTAAATGGGCCTCTTTAATCTTTTTAGGTTTATGCTATACTCCGGGTAAAGATCCACCCGATTTTGATTTGCACATATAGTACAAATGCTCCCATTACCACTTCTTTTTGTTATCCCTTCAGAGTTTGAAAAAACTTCTACTTACAAAAAAAAAAGATTTCTTAAAATTAGGAATCCTTTATGATATAAAATAGATATATTACCACTTGGTTTTTTTAACGGAGCCTGGATACTTCAATGTAGTAGTCCAACTAAGCCAACCATAAATTCTTCTAATTGATAATAGTAATTCGAATCCCCCCCCCCCCCCAAATGGATCTAATTGCACTTCACGCTCCAATTTTTTATGATTCAACTAATCTTTCGTGGGCAAAACAAAGGATATCTCGATTGGGAAGAAACGGGGAAATCCCATATGACCCAATATATCTAACAAGTCGTACTATATGTCAACCCAAGATGTAGCTTCCTCTCCAGGACTTCGAAAAGGACTTTTGGAACACCAATAGGCATTAAATGAAATAAAAAAGAACTAAGTACTATAATTTACTTTGATGTGGAAACGTAACAAAGCCTTTATTTTTATTTATAATATTATACTTTATCCTAATCAGATTTTATTCATAAATTTTGAAAAATTTATAAAGAAAATAAGAAAAAATAAGCGAAAATGATTACGACTAGTGTCCTCTAATGATGAACAAGTATTGGCACATTCGCTCATAGAAAATCACATTAACTTCCCCATTACGTATTGGTACTTATCGAGTATAGAATAAATTTGCTTCTCTTTGTTCCTACGAACAAATTCCATTATTACCAACAGAATAGAACAAATATGAACCCTTACGTTGAAATAATCCACTAAATAGGGGGGGGGGGGGGTCCATAACATAGACATAGTATAGTCTTTTACAATGCAATAAAGTTACATAGTAGGGGTGTGCAATAACCGAACCGTTAACCGAAACCGAACCGAAAACCGACAAAACCGAACCGAAATTAACCGAAACCGAATTAACCGAAAGTCGGTTAACGGATATTTTTTTTTACCATCGGTTAACCGAAATTAACCGAACCGAACCGAATCATTTATTTTTTTTATATATTTCTAGCTTTTATACCTCTATTTCATGTATTTCATGTTTTATACTTTCATTTCATGTAATAATACCTCTATTTCATTTATTTATGCCTTCATTTGATTTATTTATACATTCATTTCATTTATTTATACCTCCATTTTATGTATTTAAACATCTATTCAGGCATTTATACCTCTAATTCATTTATTTATACATCTATTTTATGTATTTATAACTCTATTACATGTATTTCTAAGCAAAAAATTTAGCCCTTGTTTGAATTGGTTATTAACCGAAAATTAACCGAACCGAACCGAAAACCGACAAATTAACCGAATTAACCGAACCGATTAACCGATGACTTCGGTTACGGTTACGGATAATGCTAATAACCGAACCGAACCGAACCGTGCACACCCCTATTACATAGTGTCTTTTGTCTTTCATAAAGAGGTATTTCCATGGGTTTGCCTTGGTATCATGTTCATACCGTTGTATTGAATGATCCCGGACGGTTGCTTTCTGTTCATATAATGTATACAACTTTGGTTGTTGGTTGGGCCGGTTCGATGGCCTTGTATGAATTAGCAATTTTTGATCCTTCTGACCCTGTTCTTGATCCAATGTGGAGACATGGTATGTTCGTTATACCCTTCATGACTCGTTTAGGAATAACAAATTCCTGGGGCGGTTGGAGTGTCACCCGGGGGGGGGGGGGATTATAACGAATCCGGGTATTTGGAGTTACGAAGGTGTGGCTGGAGCGCATATTGTGTTTTCTGGGTTGTGCTTTTTGGCAGCTATCTGGCATTGAGTATATTGGGATCTAGAAATATTTTGTGATGAACGTATATGAAAACCCTCTTTGGATGCCTCTTCGAGATAGATTTGTAGTGTAAACACTCAAATCAAATTTGTAGCAAACGAGAATTATCTATTTGAACATTAAGTTTTTGTAGTATAGTTCTCAATCAAATTTGGGCTATCTAAACACTCATGTTTAGGATCTAGAAAAATTGTTAGATTTTAGTAAAAAAAAAGATTTGCTTGCCATATCAACGGGATCATTTGTAAGTTGTGTATCCTACATTCGAATCCAGAATGCTAGAATGACACTGAAGATGAAGATCGATTGGTTAACTTGCTAGTTTGGGGTTTACAAGTGTAGCTATTATGGTTGAGATAGTAATGTGGCATATTCGTAAAACTTACATCAAATGTGGGACTGTCAATGGTCAATGACCTTTAGTTGGGATTATTACAGAACAATTAAAAAAAAACGATAATTGCATTTAGGGGTTGATATTATAAATAGAGAGAGAAAGTGGGAAAGAGTGTCCCAATAAGATTTTAGGATAGACTCTTGTTTTTATGGTGTAATTAATCTGATTAATTTGAGTAACATTGAAAAAAATTAATGTTTAAAAGAAAATCATTGTCAGTACTTTTTGGAGGTTTTTCCGCAATCAAATGCAAGTTTACTAAAATACACATAAGTGTCTAAGCTTCATATAATTGTTGACGAGATTAGTATCTTTTTTTTTGTGACGAGATTAGTATCTATATTGTTAAAATTGCTAACCTTCGCTCTTATAGCGCTCCACTTTCTTGAAAAAGAGTCGGGCGTTTGATATTCGCCACGACCCATTGCGGCGAAAAATTTCTCACGTATACGACCCCAAGATACCTTTATATCTTGGTCGTTTCCTATAAAAAATATATTTACAAAAGTATATGTTTATAAAAATATGTAAAAAAAATATATGGAGATAAAATTTACCAATAATCTCATCTTCCGATACGTCGAGTCATTTTTTTGCCAACTCAAATTCTTCCTTAGGCGACCAAAATTCGATCTTCTTAGTAGCACGTTTTTCGGTCTCATCTTTCTTTCGATGACTTCTCCGTTCTGAGAAGTGGGTTCGGCTTGGGTTTCAGGTACGGATTGGGTTTGGGTTGTGTTTTGGGTTTGGGGTATGTTTTGGGGAAAACATGGAGGTTGGGAATAATACCCGTAAAAACCGGGAATCGGCGGAGTGGTCAGATGAGGAGAAGTTGGGGTGCTAAGTGGCATCGGATAATATCCAAGCTCACCCGTACGCGGGTCTCTTCGATAACGGTCTTCTTGCTCGTTGTTTGGCGCACTTTGCAAAAACGGATTGTTGGATCCCACGGGTTTTGGTAGTTGGGAAACATTGTAGTAGAAGTGTATAAAAAAAGTGTAGAGAATGTGTATAAAGATTGAGGTAGAAGCATATAAAAAAAGTGTAGAGAATGTGGGGTATTTATAGGTTAAATTTATAAAATTGGAAACTATTTTTTTTTTAATTTTAAGTTACCGTTCAACGGCAATATTTGTCATAACTCTCCTCGATCCTGCCAATCCCATCTCGTTACCATGCTAGCGACCCTTCAATGGCGCCCCTTGTTAAACGGCGAGGTATGGGCTGTGGCTCCCCTATGGCGCTATCGGAGGTGATGTGGCAGGGGTGGCGCCCTCCACACCCTCCGGCCTAATTACTTTTCAGATTATAATCATCAAATGGTCAATTGCATTTGTCTTTTTTATGGTTCTTCAAGAAACAACCCCAAACAAAACAAAAGGATCTTTCAGAATCATAGTATTCATTGCGTTGACTACATATTAGTAATTGAATACTTTTAATGGAACAATTCTCAGTTTAGTTTCTATGACTTTTGGCAGGTTGTGATTAGATTTTTTTCTTTTTGTTTAATTAATAGTTCAAGGGCGTTATGCCACACCACCAATGTTAAATGGGGGCACCATTGTTAGCCTAAAATCTAGGCGGCGTTGATGTAGCTTAAGAGGCCTTATCCCACACAATACATCCTAGAAGAAGTGTACTTTTAATAGCTATAAAGAAAACCTAATCAAATTATATTTTATAATTTATAGTAAAAATTCTTATAATAAACTCTTAACTGATGAATGTATATCAGCTGCGGAACTAGTTTTTCTTTATTGGGGTCAACATAAGACTTTCTTTTCAATCGACTACAACTAGAGGGTTCAAACCATGTTTATTACTAAAAAAACTCAGATTATATAACATATTCCATGGTCAGGTGATCAGCGGACCATTTTGACAACAAAGTGTTTGCGGGTCAACCCAACCCGCCCCATTTTACATGACCCTTTTCTCCCTAACCCATACTGCAACCTCCTCACAAAATGCTTATAGTTAAATGTTCTAGGTTCAACTTTTAGAAGTTAAACTAGAGTCTTTTAAGTGTTACATCAGCTAATCACCATCCAAGCCATCAACAATTAAAATTTTACCATCACAGTCAGCAGCTTTGATGCAGAAATCATAGAGGTCTTCAGAAAACTGAGCTTCATCGATTCTTTTATTACGATACTTTTATTAAAGACTACTGTAATAATCTTATACATTGTTAAAACAACAATTTAAAACAGCTAAATACATTTATACAGCATTCAGCAACTTTTGACCCATTTGTACATTTTCTTTTAGGTGCATATTTTCAAGTTACGCTTTTCACCCTTCAGAGATAAAAGGTTAGCCAAATGGCCAAATCAAACAATTCAAAAGTTAATATGTCAATACTGCAGTCACTAACAAAAATGAATGCAGGGAACTTGATTTTTTGTTGGAGGAAAATCTTAAAAACAGATAAAGCTAAGTTCACTTGTCAAAGTTGTATTAAAAGATCACCTGCAGTCCCTGCATTGCATGCCTACAGAGTGGAATACATACTGTGCAAGGGTACAAGACTTTCTGTACATCTTGCAAGTAAATTGAAGTGATTTGTCTTCAGTTAAACTTCTGCTGGTCCATACCAACACCAAGAATCAATTGTGCAAGATGAGTCACCTATGGTTCTGCCTGGGCCCTGCTGCTCAAAAAATGGCCTTAAACTCTGAACCGCAACAATAAATTCCCTTTCAAGTTTCCTCCAAATAACTAAACTCGACTAGATGACACACAAACAAGAGAGAGAGAGAGAGGGGCCGGTAGCAGTTGTGGGATGGAACGGGTCATGGTGCAATGAGGAGGGTGCCACCAGCGGTTCTTGGGTCTTTATTTAAAAGAAACAAGTTATAGAGTAAAACCGTTATTTTACACAAATTTAACAGGGTTTTTTTGTTTAACAAAAGTTAAGCGTTAGACCCAAAGGATGTTACAAAATGACAACTACATTGAATGAGTGATGATTTATGGGTGGATAAATATTTATGTGATTAACTCAAACAAGCTACTTTTCTAAATTCGAACCAAACAAAACCAACCACATGGGATATTTATGTAACCAACTCTAACAAATAAATTAAAAAAAGGTTGATATAGTGGGGAGGATATTTACAGGACAGATTGAATGAGTGATGATTCCTGGCGGTGGGTGAATTGGGCTTCTTAGAAGGCTTCCTAAACTTCAATAAAACCTTGCAACTTTCATAGGAAGGATTGTTGGAGTCTTCTGGAACTTCAAGGAAGTTCATCAGCCACGAGTCACTGCAGCATATTGAAGACATACAAGTTTCAGTTTCTCTAATTTCTGCACATTCAGACCGAAATAAATTGTGTTAAAAATCATATTTTTTTCCAGAGTGATTCCAACAAATATAAACAAGCCAGGCCGCTCGTAAGCTATCCGAAAACGGCTCGCTAAAAGCTCGAATTGAGCCAAACTTAAATTAGCTCAAAACAAGGCCATTTAGTAAACGACCCTGAGTCGGGGCCTTTTAATAGGATATTATTCACGTTTTGAGGGGGGGCACATGATATTACCTCTTTAGAAAGTTGATATGGTCTGGTGTGAATAGTAAAGGTACCAAAACCATATAAGTTGAACCGGTATGAATGAAGAGACACGCCTCTTCGAATTTGGCAGGAATAACCGCCATTCAACTGACCTATGTACCGGTTCATTTATTCACCAATTAAACCTACGAAACCATATAATATGATGCCATAATTACATTTCTAACACATAATATGGGTCGGGTGCTTGGTTTTAAAAAGCTCGAGCTTCATATCAATGAGAGATTTGTCTTAAAAAAAGTACATATAAATTAGTTATACACGACAACATATATCATCATCATCATCATCATCATACTCAGTATATCCCACCAATAGCAAAGCTAAGGTAGGGTCTGAGGAGGGTGAGATGTAGACAGCTTTACCTCTACCCCGTAGGAATAGAGAGGCTGCTTCCAATGAGACCCCCGGCTCGATTGTGGTTTTGTATCAAGCCTTGGACATAAGGCACATAACACTCAGCAATTGAGACAAACGCCGATTAGTGCATGCACCCCTTTGTCTTTTGGCTATCAACGCCACCACATGATGCATGATTAACCGTCCCCCTCTTTTAACGTTATTTTCACGAAATTAGTAAAATAACGTTAAAATTAGTGCACTTTCACTTTTGCCCCCCGAGCGCCCACGCATATATACATTATATGAGCATACCAACGACAACATATAAAATACCTTTTAACCCTAGATGAGAGTAATAAAATACTAGCCTCTAATCTAGAATTCTAGTAATATAGCAATCTGATTTGCAACAGAAAACATAAAAAATCATATACCAATTTCAAGATCAACCATTTTTTTATAAAATGCCAAAAACTGTTAAAGATCAACCACACCCGAACTGTTCAGACAGACGAAGAAAAAGTCTGTTTACCCATGAATTTGAAAAATACTGAGAAAGAGAGAAGATGCCATTTACCTTGTAACTAACAGAAAAGGTTTCAACACCAGTATATTCAAAAGGTTTCACTATACCCCTCATTAACAAAATATTTTCTGCAATTTTTATACTGTCTAACGATGTTAACAACCACAGAGCATGTGACGTCTTCATGCAAAGGATCCGCTGCAGCTGCTGGTGAACGCAGTGCAATGTCCAAGAGAGACTGAAATTTGAACCTAAATATCAGCTTACTCAGTCCAGATGTATTATATTTCTTGATGTTATTAATTATAAATATGTATACATATATATGAAGTTCACATGAATCAACAAGCATAAACATGATAAGATTCACCATCACGTGTGTCTTCTTGATCTAACCGATCGAATACAGCCATTTAGTCTTACAAACCTTCTGTTGGTTCCATATGTGTTCGCTCATCCTATCCAATCACTGGATTGAATGGCAAAACATCCGCTCCATCCAGACTTCCCGTCACGGATTGATCTTCCATGTTTTTCCCACATGTCCCTTTGATCGTATGCCGCTCTGATGCCAATTGAGAGAATGATAGCGTGCAGAATTTTGTAAACCTACGATAACATATAATATTGTCACACAGAAATTAAATACTAATCCTATGATGCCATAATTACATTTCTAACACATAATATGGGTCGGGTGCTTGGTTTTGAAAAACAGTTGTCAAAAAAGTACTTGTCCACTAATATTAATCCAACAGAAAACATAATTCAACAAAGCAAACACCAATTACACACTAATACCAAAGTTAGCATCAAACAGGCATCATAATATTAACTAGACTACCCAAATCCAACCATTACCTACAATATAGCAAAACCAGACATTACAATAGCCCTCACTCACTGCTGAAAGATGTTGTTGACCATACCCAATTTCTGCTGAAGCTCTGCATTTAAGCTTGATAAGTTTCCTCCCTAAGAGCCAGATCGTTTGTAAGAGCGTCTCTGTCCACTTTGAGAGCAGCTATCTCTCCTTGCAACTCACCAACTCGTGTCTTCAGATTGGATTGAAGAGATCGCTGTGAGGACATGCCTTGTAGAGGTCCGTCCCTCAATGACAAATACTAACCTTTGAACTTGGTTATCCAATAAACTCCGGATAAACCGGAGCTTGGATGAAAGCTTTGCTAGTTCCGTTAAACATTCAGAAACAATGTGGCGATCGAAATGCTTAAAAACGGGCAGCAATTCATCTGTTGCTGAAATCCCTTCTTGTAACGCCGACCGAAATGGGCAGGACTAAACGGTAGAGCTTCCATAGATACGTATACAACACAATTGCAATCCATCTAAAAAACAAAAAAAGAAACAATTAATCATCAAAATCAAATCCCTAATTTTAAGATCGAAGATCCAGTCGTATACCTTTGTCTCTGTCTAATCGAAATCATAAAAAGACAAGGGTAAACGATTGGATCTTCGATCTTAAAATTAGGGATTTGATTGTGTTGAGTAATTGTTTCTTTTTTGTTTTTTTAGATGGATTGCAATCGTGTTGTATGCGTATCTATGGAAGCTCTACTGTTTGGGTCATGCCCATTTCGGTCGGCGCTACACGAAGGGATTTCAACAGCAGATGAATTGCTGCTCTGTAACACCTCGAAAATTCACGTCCTATAATGTGTTGACACGTGTCATAAGCTTTGAACGTGTGAAAGAATACTCTAGAGGGACTAAAGTTGTCAAACAAGGAAAGTATGTGAATATAAGGGTTCAAAAAGTCAACAATGGATAAAATATACTTTACAATAACCCTACATGATGTTTATACCCTTAAACGAATAAATCATGGATCATACGAAGCTAATTGTTAAGGAAAGTGAGGAATTTCAACAACAGGGTTAAATGTATCAACATGTTTAAAGTATACCTCTGAGTGACCTTTTAGCAAACCCGAAGCTTTGTAATGATTAATTATACTCACGAGAATAAGTGATAAAAATTTCACCAAGTTTCGTTATCGTATGAGAAAGTTATGATAAAATTCGTATACGAGGGGCTAAAAGCGTCAACGTTGAAATTTAAGACTTTTCGGTGATCGTATGAATAACCGGGGACTTAACATAGTTGGTTTATGACTTGGGGTCCTTAAAAGTCAAGTTTGAGGGTTACAAGCGCAAGAAACCATGATAAAAATCAAGTTTGGAAGTCCGGGGGGCCAAAACTGTCAACTTTTAAAGGATATGTTGTGCTGGCTTGGTCCTTACGGACCGTAAGGCTGGGACCCTTACGGTCCGTAAGAGTGTCCCAGATGCAGAAACTCGGACAGGTTGTCTGTTCAGCCATGTAAGCGACATATATGGCCCTTAAACTCAACCAGGGGCTGCCTAAACTCATTCTTAGGCCTTAGGGACACTTGTTAATGATCAGAGAACATGTGTAGCCTTGTTTGGCATGATCTTGAGCAATCAAGATCACTATAAAAGGCCCTCATGTTGCAACCTTGTGATCATTCATTCCATCTGCAATTGTGGAGCTTCCTGGAGCATAAGAGCAGACCCAAGTCATCCCTAGTCGTGCATTAGGCTTTGGTAAGTACCCTTGACCTTCCTTAATTGAGTTTTACTTAGTTATTAGCTTAAAAGTCAAACCGTCGTAATTAACGTTTGACTTAGCGATTAATCATTTATGGTCCAGTGATTAGTCGATTTGAAGCTAGTTATAAGTTGGTAATTATGTGGGCAATAAACCCTTAAAAGGGCACCCTCTGATTCCCGTCCTAACTAGATCAAATGTCGGGTCAAAGTTGTTTATAAAAAGTCAACAGAACCATAACTTTCGAATTAACGCATAATTAACAATGTAGAAGGCGTGTAACCTGTTTTAACACTCTTATAACTTGGTAATAAGTATAAGAACTGGTCTAAGCTTGTTTGATCCGACAATTTTCTGTTTAGGCTCGGTTCGGAACCGAAAGTCGCAAAACTTCGAATTTTGCTTTGACTTCAGTTCTGACCCAATTTAGATGGGTTTGGGGATGCCTTAGAGTTTCCTTAGGACCAGGTTACATGATAGTATAACCCTCTATGGTTGGATCGTTAATTGTCCGACGTTTACACGTTTCCGTTAATTGCTTAAAGTTGACCATAATGCCCCTTTGACCATAAAACGAGAATTTTGAATATGTGAAAGGACAATAATCTTTGTTACTGATTTATAAACATGTCCCTAAATTTTCACATCAGTTTGAGGTCTAGGTTAGGAGTTATGCTCAATGGCGTAATTATAACGTTTTTTAGTAATTAAGCGGCGTCATTAGCATAAAGCCTATCTAAACCCAATTTTCGACACCAAACCTTTTACCTACTGATGTAATATAATATTTTGGGATTTTTAAAGATTTTTAATTATTTTTAACCTGCTCATAACCTGAGGTTATGGCGTTGATTCGGTAAATACCAATTATACCCTTTTTGTGTATAAAATGAGTTCTACATAGTATTTTGACACCAATCCAATTGCTACTGATTTTATATAATAAATGAAGTATTTTGAACTTTATAACCTGATTAGAAAACTCAGATTTCCTGTATAACCCGGAAATCGCTTAAAATGGTTTTTTAAGCGTATTAAACACATAGTTTAGGTTTAAAACCATTTTGTCATATAAGACTTATCACCAACTGATATAACCTATTAAATTAAGTTGTTTTTACTGATGATCTCGGACCCGAGTCTCAGAATTAAAATTAATCTCTTTTATAATCTTTTAAATGACCAAAATACCCCTACGGGGCTTAAATTGAGATTAAACTCGTTATGGGCATAATGGAAGGTATCTGTCACACCCCCAAATTACCACCTAGGGCATGTCCCTAATGGAGGTGCAACGATCCAACCAAGAGCCACCAATCATATCAAACACAAGTAATAATGTATTGAAATACTCAATTGAAAGAAATGTATCGTTTTAAACCAAAACCAAAGTATTGAGCGGAAGCATAAATGTATAAGTGGGTAAATGTATCAAAACCAAATCAATGTAATTGTTTATCATGACCACAACCACTCCAACAGCATCAGACGACAAGTTCCCAAGTTCCTTCAATGATTACCTACAAGCATGTAACAAGTGTGTCAGACTACGCTGGTGAGTTCAAGGTTTGTGTTTGTTTACCAAGTTGTGTTACCAATCATGTGAGTAAAACAGTTTACAAAACGATATGTTGTTTGTTGTTATGATGTTTGATGTTTCGATGTTGTTATTACTCGATTACCGAATGGCCATATGATATGTGATTGCCAACCCCAATGCCTCTATCAAAGCATTGGTCATGTTTTAAGGTAATTAGTTCACGCCCGTTCTCCTCGAACGTCGTGAGGGTGCCAAACCTAATAGCGCTATCAACTAATAACCCCCGTTGCCCTACAAGCAACGTACCGGTAGATATTGTGGTCTTACAATGATAGAAAACTGAGTACGATAACCAACATCCCATTATACATGCATTCCTCCTCGGAACGTTACCCGTTATCCCTTCCCTGGGATCCATGCTTGAGAAAGAGCAATGAACTCACCTTAGTTTTGCTCGGTGAGATTAATCTATTCGTCTACCAGTTGGTCAAGTATGTCCTAAAGGAGTTACCGATAACAGTCAGTTCCACTCACGTAAAATCACAACTTTCATATCCGTATGGTTCACATATTCATCAATCACACACACCATATCTACTGAACATATAACACACACATGTATTTGATATCATGGTATTCATTCCGTACATATTAAGTTATCGAGTATCCACATAACACGCAATGGTTACATTCTACATCATTCAATACACCCTTTATGTTACAAATTCAATACCTAACAATTGAGTGTGTAACATCATACCCGGCCCATGACCGATCACGTAAACATCCATGTACATATATATATATCTCGGCCCAATATGCTTGTATATTACTGGCCCAACTGTTCGATTCCATAACAGTCCACCTCAAAGTTAATTGTGTGTGACCCAATTTAATAGGCTAATCAGCCTAAGTGAATTCAACTATTTGTGCGACCCAAACCCCACTCCTGTTAACCATTTACCGAATCACAACCCTATATGCAACATCTATTCTTTTATTCAGATTTATGTCCTGAGCCAAATACCATTAATTATCATATCGTTTATTCTTTTACTCACGAAAACCAACTAGCCTATTGTTTATTCTTTTACTCAAGTTTAATTATTTAATACTATGGTATATCAATTTTCCATGCCATAATACCCTTTACAATCAATTCATTAACAGTTTCATATATATCATGCCAAAAATTCAAATGATCCACACACATACTCAATTAATCTATGCATGCATATATCACTACCACTATTCAATATACAAAACGTAGCCTTGTATACACATTAATTATCATATAATAGCCAATTGCCTAACAAGAACTAGCAGTGAGTCAAGATTCAAATTAAGTATATGTCTATCCACATAAGTTAAACACAATCGCAAACAAAGATTATATGCATACTAACATGCCAAGACCATATAGTTGTCAAGTTTTAACACCAATAACTAATATTACATTTAACGGATCATCAAGAACCCTAACCGAGTGAACGACTTGCAACAAAGCATAACACCTATCCATATGATCGATATAATCGACCCAAAATCAACATCATATAACCACTCACTGTTACACTATCATGAAGATTAATAAGTGGGAATTACTAACCAGAATTCTAACTAAGCAAGATGTAACTCGAACTGGAAGGGGGGGGGGGGGGGGGGGGATCTCCTGTTGCCGATCGCACAGAAAGAAGGAGTAGGGTTTTGGTTTTGATAAATGTTATCTAGTTACGTATACATAAATAATCACAACCTGGGGTGGTTTATGCTTAGCCGAGATGTTAGGCCCAAGCCCAAGTAAATGGCAGTTATTAAAATAACTTGATGTATAAAGGACTTGAGGTAATAGGTCTAGTTTTTAAGTTATAGGATGATTGTGATTAGATTTAACTTATCACTAAATAACCGGTCCACTCATGGCCTTGATAGACTTAATAATCGGCCCATGATCCCAATCTGAACTACTCTAATTTACGTGGCCCAATTATACGAATGTAAAAACTATTAACTTAAACAGTGCGACTAGATGAAGGGTTTCAAGAATAGTGTTACAAACCTTGAGAGTTCGGATTGTCACAGTATCTTACTGATATCACAACATATTTAAAGCATATTAATTTAGGAAACCTGTTAATCACTCATCCGGTTAACTGTTATGCGTTATTCGCGTTCGGTTTGGTTTATGTAACTAGTTTGCATAAATTAGCCGAAACGGGTCAAACGTTATCGTTTTTATCTCAAAATCCAGAATGTGTTTAGTTTACCCATATTATACAAGTATCCAAACTTGTCGGGTCTAAATCACATTCTATTCTGGTCTTCGCTTAATCATGCGTTTTGAACCGTAAACCTTCCTTAAAACTAACCGGTCTAAGTTACGACTTAAATAAGGCCCGTTAGGAATCTAATAGGTTAATAAAACCTTCGTTCCAGATTGAGAGCCCCAGTAGAAGTACTTGTGCTTGCTGATTAGAATATACGGCTGAGTATAAATTGCATTTGCTAGCTCAGGTAAATACTTTTAACTTATTTTCCCTATACGGGCTTATGATACGGTATTATAATAATACCGCTTGGTCGGGTATTGAATGTTTAATCATATTGTGGTTAAATTATTGAGGTAACCCGCTTTTATCTGTATTGTTTGAAATAAAAGCCTTTAGGGGTTAATGACCATGTCCCGGATATCCTTGACATCATTGTATTATAAAATGGCCACGTCTTATGCATGGGGTGTAGGCATACACCTGACAGTGCATAAGGGAAACGGTATCTCACTCTCTTGTGGGCCTATACTTGTGGCGTGTCTGTTAATCTTGACTCGGTTTCTACATCGGGCCCTGAACGTATAACGAACATGTAAATCTGTATACAAGATTATAATATAATTGTCCCAAGTTATAAAAGATATGTTGTGCCTTGTGCATTCAAATCAATTTTATTAAACCTTTTCAAATGAGTCGGTTAATTGTATTTACCAGTGTAAACTGACGTATTTTCCAAAAAGGTTAAATGACAGGTACTGAACGTAATTGGCTGGAAGCTCATGGCGTTAATAAGGAATCTTGTAAGTTCTAGATGCCTGAAGTCTGTTGAACAGTTTTTCTTTTATTTGATCCGCTTGTGGATCCTTTACTTTCCGTTGTAATACTTTGATATTACTTTATATTCGGATTGTAATATATTTATCTTTTGCTTCCGCTGTGCATTTAAATATTGTGTTGTTTGACCATGATGATATCAACTACGTCACGATACTCCTCACCGGTAATACGTGGAAATATCGGGGTGTGACATGCTCGTTGTTAAGGATTTCGATCGTCACATGGTTTCTGAATGTTTAACGAAACTACCAAAGCTTTCATCCAAGCTCCGGTTTATTCGGAGTTTATTGGATCACCACGCTCAAAGGTTAGTATTTGTCATTGAGAGACCTCTACAAGGCATGTCATCACTGCGATCTCTTCAATCCAATCTTATTGCTCACTTCTTCTTCTTGGCTTCATCCCCCTTGGTCTGCAAAGTCAGCAAACATCCATTAAGCTACATTAATTTCATTTATACGCTATGCTAAGACTACATTAATTTTAGGCAAACATGTTTAGCTTAACGTTTTCAAAGGTCGACATAAATTAGTGGTGTTTTTATTTGTTTCAATCATTTATGAATCACCATAACTACAAACTAGTGCAGATCGAAAACAGGTTATTGCGGACCAACAGATCCGCATACACTCTTTTATCTTTTCCTTTAAAAATAATCCGCATACACTCTTTTTATCTTTTTCTTTAAAAATATTATATAGTTAAGAACACTCATGTAACTAGTATTGAGAAGCAAATTTACAATTATTCAAACTACAATCACTTAAAATCTTCTCCAAAGTTGCAGTCAGGCATATAAAAAATGAACAATCAAGCCTTTAAAAGCAAATTTATAGTTATTCAATAACACCGTCATTAACAAACCAATATAGAGAAATGCCAAAAACCATGCAAACAAAGATACAAATAACATCAAATAACAGTTATATCTTTGTCTAAACCTCTTTGAAACATTTCATCAAACAGGTTCTATGCATCTTTACGATCAATCCTAGATTTCCCACAAATTGAACTCAAAATTCAACAAATAACACATCAAACATTATCAAAAGAGTAAACTGCCATTTTGGTCCATGTGGTTTGGGCACTTTTGCCATTTTAGTCCAAATCTTAAACTTTTTAAATCTGGGTCCCTGTGGTTTCACTTTTATTGTCATTTTAGTCCAAAAGTTAAATTTGGCCAGATTCCCCAACTAAAATCCTGATATTTTGTCTTTATCCTTAGGGGTATTTTAGTCACTATAGATTTATTATAACTCAATATTGATTAAAAATAATAAAACCCAAAAATCTTTAACCCTATTTAAAGCACTCATCTCCCTCCTCACATGTTCAAAAACCCCCAATCCAAACCCTAATCAGCCACCTCCATCACCGTAATCAGCCACCACCACCTCCGCCCGTTGTGATCAACCCACATAAATAGCTCTCGTTTTAGAGAAAAGAATTTTCAAATGTAACATTACACAAAATAATAGTATTATCAGTGTGGAACATCAAATAACTTCATGTGTAGAGAAACCACTCTCCGTGATCTTCATCATCTTCATATCCACCAGATAACTCCACAGATTGTGCACCATAATCCGACTGTCCAGCTATCCCAGAAACATGAGGAAGATGACCCCCCCCCCCCATTGTCTACAGTCCATACGATCCTCCCAAGTTCCTCCAACAAGAACTCCGGTTCCTCTTTCCGGATCATTCTCTGCAAGAATCGGGCCAAAATGATCAGGTGGAACGGTCACAAATATCTTTCCACTGCATGCATTAGCCTTCCAGGAATACTTAGCCCGCTCAGTGGTGTATCCTCTTCCCGGATCCTCCCAAGTTTCTCCAACGGTGATGGAGGTGGCTGATTAGGGTTTGGATTGGGGGGTTTTGAACAGGAGATGAGTGCTTTAAATAGGGTCAAAGATTTTTTGGTTTTATTATTTTTAATCAATATTAAGTTATAATAAATCTACAATGACTAAAATACTTCTAAGGATAAAGACAAAATATCAGTTTTTAGTTGGGGAATATGGCCAAATTTAACTTTTGGACTAAAATGGCAATAAAAGTGAAACCACAGGAACCCATATTTAAAAAGTTTGAGATTTGAACTAAAATGGCAAAAGTGCCCAAACCATAGGGACCAAAATGGCAGTTTACTCTTATCAAAATGACTTATTAACTTTTTATAAGTCAATAAGTTAAAAGTAGCTCCAAAATAAGCTAACCCAAACACCCACTTAGATGGATAATGTTTTACCTATCCATCCCAACTTATTTCATGACCTAATGTGACCTCCTCCTTATTTTAAAAGGACTCAAAATAACCCAAAATGTCTTGCATGGTTATTTTTACAGACTCAAATTTTCTTGGCTGTAGATAGCTCTAGCGGTAACATAGTACATAAAGTCGCTTTACAAGCGGTTAAATCCAAAATCCATGTGTTGTGAAACATACTGTTGAATCCAATGTTTGGTGGGCATTGAGTGATATCTCCATGCCTCTCATCTTTATGTTTTAATCTGAAGAAGAAAGACGTTGGAGGACCATCTGAGATGAATTAGAGATAGATGGGCAGAGATAGATGAGAATTAGGGTTTCGTGTAGGTGTCCAAAACGGCTCAGAGGGGTTTTGTGAGATGATTGAGATAGAATGGAGAGGAAAAAGAAAAGTATGGTTACAATTCTCATTAGCAGCGAGAATTAGGGTTTGTGATTTTTGGCTGATTGAAAGAAAAAGGAAAGTCCGAACGTATAGTTCATTGACCGCAGAAGAAAAGCAAGAGGGTTTTAGCGCCTAAATGCAATAAAAGTTGTCTTAGAGAACGCCACGTGGCAATTAGAGGCCTAAGCTATTGCCAGGTGGCCAAAAGGTTAGTATTTGTCATTGAGGGACCTCTACAAGGCATGTCATCACTGCGATCTCTTCAATCCAATCTGAAGACACGAGTTGGTGAGTTGCAAGGAGAGATAGCTGCTCTCAAAGTGGACAGGACACTCTTACAAACGATCTGGCTCTTACACTGTGTTCCAGAGTCTCACTTAACTAGAGAAGAGAAAGGAATTAGAAAGAAAGAGGAGGGTAATGATGTTCCAGAGTTTTTTATATGGGGAGAAAGGGGAAGAAGAGAAGAGAATGAGGAGGTTTTTTATTTCTTATATGTTTCATTCCAAATCGAAATGATTCTCAGAGAACAGAAGAGATAAACATCACGTTCATAATTCTCTTCCAATTTTACCCTCGTAAGAAATATGGCGGGTATATCTCCCACGTCCCGCCAAATCATCAACCCACCTTTCATCATCTATCCCTCAATTGCAAAACTGTTCGATCATCGTTTCCGTAACCTGCTCTCCTCAGCAATCAGCAGTTCATCTTCCAGGTAACATCATGTTCCTAAATTAGCTCATGTATTCATGTTCGTTTGATTGTTAATTTGAGCTTATTAACAGTTTGGATTACGATATTTAGGGTTTAATTTTGGTTTAGTTATTGATTTAGGAGAACTACGGTTTAGTGATGAAAAACTGTGATAGAGATCTGAGTTAGTGTGTATAAATTTAGGGCTTCTGGTGTGTTAACAATAGAAACAATATTCTTAATTTCTTAAAGTTAAAAGACGAAATGTGAAATTTGGTCATATTATCAAATCTTATTTACTCAAAATATTACAAGAATAAAAACTAACCAATAGTTCACGGGTACCTGATGTATCATGGTTCTGGTTATAAATTACATAGCTACAAGCTAGGTTCATAGTCAAAATTATGAGTCTAAGTAAGTCAAATAAAGAGGACAAACATGAAGATTGAAGACTTAGCTATTTCATATAACTTGATGATGTGATGTTGATATGGTTTATATATATGATATACATTTTATGATTGATGTTGTTATACTGGGTAATGATTAATGTTAATCTATAGGTTTATTTAGGTCAAATATTGTTATAATTCATGTGTAGGGTATTTGATTGGAGGTATTTTGATATTCTGTTGTACAACTTTTCATTCTGGATGAATATGAGTTGCTTAGCATGTTAGGTATTTGGATAGGAGTGTAAGTTTAAACAGCTTTGTCACTGGTTCGTGATCAAAATTAGTCTATAAGTTTATTGTAACTGATGTTATGTCTAAATTCATTAGTGTTTTTTAAACCTTAAAGGCCACGAAAGGAAAAAAAAAGAATGAAAATGGCGAAAGTAAAATCCACATGGACACGAAAATAAAGAGTATTTGAAGAGAAAAAAACACTGGTTTAATGGTTTAGTTATTTTGTACAATATTTTATAATTTTAGAACAAAAATACTTGTGTTGACTTATAATCTTGGTTTTCTTTGAGGGTACCGAAAAAGAAAATTTATAGAAGAAATCTGACTTCTAGACTTTAGTTTGGACTTGATTGTGTGCACTAGTTTAGTTTCAAGTCATTATTAGAGATTAAAAGTAAATGAAGAGTTGAGATGTGTTTTATGTTGTATTTTTTGGTGTTCTCTAATGAACCATTCTTTAGAATGATATGTCCCCCCACACATATATACTTGCTTTCACCATCATAATAGATAACTCACATACTAGCAAACATGGTGTGATTGGTAGTTTTGGTAAAAAGTTACAACTGTTTCAACTTTCAAACCTATCTTTTAGTATAATGCAACTTGGTCATATTCTTTTCTATTTCTTTTTATGCCAAAACGTGTCTAATTGTCCTCACTGCCACCATCTCTTTTTATGCGAGTTGTGATGCCTACGTGACACACTCAACTCTCGCCTCAGATATGTATACTGGATGCTCTAAACACCCCTTGTAAATAGTTTTTGCTCTCACCACCCCCAGGAAATCGGTCATATTCATAACTCTAATAGACACAAGCATTAATTAAAAAACATGTCAGTGCATCCTACAATAATTTTATAGAACAAGAACCTAAAGTTTTAACTATCAACTTTCTAATCTAATAACAATTTTCAACAGCAAGTAAGTTTACAATGGATAATCAGATACGCGAGGCAGCTGAACTTGTGCGAGCTAGACAATTGCAAGCAGCTAACCTGATTTGCTTTCTGATGGCTTTCGTTGCACTACGTAGATTGTCAACCAGAAGTCGTGCTAATTTACCTACTAATGATGAAATTTTACAACGACGATATGTGCGAGAAGAGATGTTACACGACCTTTCAAACGGCGGTAAATGTCGTGAGCTTATTCGCATGAGTGAGAAAGCTTTTATGACATTGTGCAGTATCTTAAAGCGTGATGGTGGACTTCGAGCTACTCAACGCATGTCCGTTGAAGAGCATGTTGCAACATTTTTGCATATTGTAGGCAATGATCTGAGAAATAGGTTTATCTCATGGCTATATCGTCGTTCTGGGTCAACAACTAGTCGGTGCTTCCATAGAGTTTTGCGAGCGATTATATCATTAGAAGGTCGTTATATTCAACAACCTAAAGGTGATATTGTCCCAAAAGAAATTCAGGAAAAAAAAGATTTTATCCTTTTTTTAAGGATTGTATCGGTGCAATTGATGGAACACATGTTCGCGTCAAAGTACCTAATAAGGATGCCCCTAGATATCGTGGTCGTAAGGGATACCCGACAACAAATGTATTGGCTGCTTGTACATTTGATTTAAAGTTTACGTATGTGCTAACTGGATGGGAGGGTACAACATCAGACTCAAGAATTATAAAGAATGCGCTTACTAGAGATGATAAACTAGTCATTCCGACTGGTAATTTCTTTTACCAAATTTACTTAAATTGTTTAATAATGTATTTTAATACTAATTACAAGTTGTTTATAGGTAGATATTGTTTAGTAGACGCGGGTTTACCTCACACGAGTACCCTAATGGCACCATATAGAGGTGTTAGGTATCATTTGAAAGAGTACTCCACGCGCGCCCCTGAGAATGCAAAGGAGTTGTTTAACCTTCGTCATGCGTCATTACGCAACACAATTGAACGAGCATTTGGTGTCCTAAAAAAGAGGTTTCCTATTATTAGAAGTACAGCGGAACCATTTTACTCGTGCGGCACACTGGCATCTTTTTAGCATGTTATGAGTTATGACTGTATGCACAAATATGTATTTGTTCTTTAATATAACTATGAGACTGCAAGTGTAATTGACGCCTGCATATTTAGTCCCGTAGCACAAATTCGGATTCGGAACAACAATAGATGCTGCAAGTGTAATTGACTGCGCATGTTTAGTCCCATAGCACAAATTCGGCTTCGGAACAACGCCTGACGCTGCAAGTGTAATTGACGCCTCAAATAAGTTATACTGAATTATCTTTTTTTTATGTGTAGGCTGGATTCAGATTCGGAACAACGGCTTACATGTGCATTATGTTTTCTGTCACGACACCGATGGGACGTATAGACGCTGCGCTAGCGAGAAAAAAGGTTGACATTCAAGAATCTGTTAAGAACCCGACCCGTGTGCAGAGAACACTCAGGATTTACGTTTACAACACGTTAACAAACCAAACGCAGACAGGAGATCGTAATTAAACGGTTTGAGTCGAAACGGCACGGGTCGAACCGGTTCGATTTGAAATGGTATGGGTCGAAACGGTTCGTGTCGAAACAGTATGCGTCGAAACGGGTCGCGTCATAAGAGCCTGATTCAGTAATTATCAACATGATAATATTTAGCTGCTAGTTTGCTTAGAGAAAGATATTGAATTGTGTTAAGTGGTTATTGGTTTTAATTAATTAATATGCAACATATGGTAGGAGTTCCAGATCAGATGAAGGCTTTCTCTCTCTTCCGCACCTCCGACACCCTCTCGCTCTTCGCTGCAGCCTCTCCGGCGGTATCTTCCCGGTATATTCTTCAGTTCTCCCTTCATATCCTTCGGTTCTTAATAACAAGTAGTTTCTGAATGTTTGTATGGTTTTGGGTCTGTTTCTATTTGTATTATTATAGAAGAAAGATATTGAATTGTGTTAAGTGGTTATTGGTTTTAATTAATTAATATGCAACATATGGTAGGAGTTATGGAGGTTTATTTGCTTGAAATTTAGGTTTTTATAGGTCTAGCTTCTTCTCTAACCAAACGCAGACAGGAGATCGTAATTAAACGGTTTGAGTTGAAACGGCACGGGTCGAACCGGTTCGATTTGAAATGGTATGGGTCGAAACGGTTCGTGTCGAAACGGTATGCGTCGAAACGGGTCGCGTCATAAGAGCCTGATTCAGTAATTATCAACATGATAATATTTAGCTGCTAGTTATACTCATGCATATATTTTAACTAGTTATACTTGACTCATGTAGTACCTTATTGTAGACCATTTCTATAAGTTTGTCGTAACTTCCATGCTCATATGGAACAAACTCATAAGGCACTTCATATGGTAACGACCAGTACGTTGATGGCAAATCATGGGTCTTGTTTTGAAATTACTAGCAGTGGTTGTTTCTTGCAGGATATTAGTTAAAAGTTAGTATCCTTAAAAGGGTATGCATATTCATGGTTATTTTTATTTTAATTTTACTTAAAAGGGTATAATAGTAAAATTCTTACTTTCTTTTCTTTTTCTCCGGGAACACACAAAATGTTTATTTCCTTTTCCCTTCTTTTCATTTCCTTCAAACTCTGGAACGTAAAATAAATTTCTATATTTTTCTTTCTCTCATTTTCTTCTCTCTTAAACTTTCTTTCTTTTCTTTTCTTTCTTTTAGTAAACTCGGGAACACAGCGTTAGGGAGGAAACTTATCAAGCGCTAAATGCAGAGCTTCAACAGAAATTGGGTATGGTCAACAACAACTGGTTCTGTTGTATTGTAGGTAATGGTTGGATTTGGGTAGTCAAGTTAATATTATGATGCATGTTTGATTTTAACTTTGGTATTAGTATGTAATTGTTGTTTGCTTTGTTGAATTATGTTTTATGTTGGATTAATATTAGTGGCAATTACTGTTTTGACAACTGTTTGCCACTTCGCTGTTCACTGCTTTTTTTATTTTTTTAATTAATCACTACTTGTTTTTTCTCTTATCAGTTTTGCAAATCAGATTGCTATATTACTAGAGTTCTAGATTAGAGGCTAATATTTTATTACTTTCTTCTAGGGTTAAAAAGTATTTTATATGTTGTCGCGTATAACTAATTTATGTTTACTTTTTTTAGGAAAAATCTCTCATGTATAAGAAGCTCGGGCTTTTCAAAACCAAGCACCCGACCCATATTATGTGTTAGAAATGTAATTATGGCATCATAGGCTTAGTATTTAGTATCTGTGTGGCAATGTTATATGTTATCGTAGGTTTAATTAGTGAATAAATGAACCGGTACATAGGGCCGTTGAATGGCGGTTATTATGTAATGCGATTTGTGTTTGTTAGTCAGCGAGACATCGGTGCAAAATATCGGTCAGAATGTCGGTACCAATAATATCAGCGATATTGACCAATATATCACCAATTTTCCCGATATCAGTGCCTTTTTTCTTATTTCTACCATTCGTCTTTCTTCTTATTGTTGTTATTAGTGTAAGTCTTAATTGTTATTTGTTACTGTTAAATATTAGTGTTTTAAGTTTTAGTCGGTTCCTACTTGCTACAATTGTTAGGGTTTTGCAAGTTGCAAAAGGTTAATTTGTTAATAGTAAGAGAGTATATTGAATTGTTAGTGTTAAATTGCAATATATATATATATAGCATGATATTAAAATGACCGATATCCCACCTATATCCCACCATGATAACCGATATCTCAAATATCGGTCCTTGACCGATATTTGATATTTTACTGCATTAACTACTTAGGTCATAAAATCAAAACCAGTACTGCCAGTCTCGTTACTCACTTCTTCTTCTTCTTGGCATCATCCCCCTTGGTCTGCAAAGTCAGCAAACATCCATTAAGCTACATTAATTTCATTTATACGCTATGCTAAGACTACATTAATTTCAGGCAAACATGTTTAGCTTAACGTTTTCAAAGGTTGACATAAATTAGTGGTGTTTGTCTTTGTTTCAATCATTTGTGAATCACCATAACTACAAACTAGTGCAGATCGAAAACAGCTTATTGCGGACCAACAGATCCTCATACACTCTTTTTATCTTTTCCTTTTCAAATATTATATAGTTAAGAACATGAGCGTACAAAATGAAACTAGTATTTAGAAGCAAATTTACAATTATTCAAACTACAATCACTTAAAACTTTCTCCAAAGTTGCAGTCAGGCATATAAAAAATGAGCAATCAAGCCTTTAGAAGCAAATTTACAATTATTCAATAACACCATCATTAACAAACCAATATAGAGAAATACCAAAAACCATGCAAACAAAGAAACAAATAACATCAAATAACAGTTACATCTTTGTCTAAACCTCTTTGAAGCATTTCATCAAATAGGTTCTACGCATCTTTATAATTAATCCTAAATTTCTCACAAATTGAACTCAAAATTCAACAAATAACACATCAAACATTATCAAAATGACTTATTAACTTTTTATAAGTCAATAAGTTAAAAGTAGCTCCAAAATAAGCTAACCCAAACACCCACTTAGATGGATAATTTTTTACCCATCCTAACCCATCCCAACTTATTTCATGGCCTAATGTGGCTTCTTATTTTAAAAGGACTCAAAATAACCCAAAATGTCCTACATGGTTTTTTTTTTTTTTTTTTTTTTTTTTTTTTTTTTTTTTTTTTTTTTTTTTTTTTTTTTTTTGCCAGGCCTAGCTGCAGAGTACAGACTCAAAAGAGTTCATATTTTCTTGGTTGTAGATATCTCTGGCAGTAACATAGTACATCAAGTCGCTTTACAAGCGGTTAAATCCGAAATCCATGTGTTGCGAAACATACTGTTGAATCCAATGTTTGGTGGGCAAACACGGACTGAATATGAGACACGTTTGGATACTAAATATTTTGTGACGATTCAAGATAGAGACTGGTTTTGGAAGGCTTTTCTTCCTAAGGATGAAGATAGGGACCACCCTGCTTGTAACCCTTTTGGCCTAGGGGTATTATTGGCACGGTGAGGAGGGTGCCACCGTCGGTTCTCGGGTCTTTATTCAAAAGAAACAAGTTAAAGGGTAACATAATTAATTTACACAAAGTTAACAAGTTTTTTTTTAAAAACATGAGCACAAAAACTCTGTTCAATGACTTTGAAGATCAAGTTTTAAAATTCTACCCAAGATACCCAGCTAAGCATTACATTAATGAAACCCCAAAACCCACAGGAACCCTAATTCATTATATTAGCAAATAATATACCATTTTCCTTAAACTGTCGAGCCCTCAGAGGCAGCTTGCTGTTGTAAGTTGTTAATTGTGACCGTTTTGGATGCAAACACTGCATTTTGATCGACGCCATTTTGCTCCAAAAAACCAAGATCCATTTCTAAAAGTTGATTCTCAATGTTGGCTGCTTCAATCGTCCCTTGCAATCGAATAACATCTGTCTGCAGAGCGGCATGCTAAGAAGACAATTCAGACAACCCATGCATATCTCCTTCAACAGGATGTGTGTTCTTTCCTGATTCTCAGCGACTACACTTTGAATAAAGCGACATGCTTGTTATACGGGATCTAGGGTTTGAATATTAGTGGTCCGGACGGGCTGGGCTTGAAGAATATGAGCTTTTCATTTACGGAACCCATTAACTGGTGAATGGATTTTATAGATTTTCCTAAATAGATTTTCTAGCCCTTTCTTTTTTTGTCCTTTTCTGATAAAAATTGTGAAAAAAATAACAATTATTGTAATTCAAAAAAAATAAAAAGAAAGGACTAAATTGAACATTTTTTTCCAAGGAAAATGTCAACAAGTGTTCTCTAGTGCATCTACTTCGAAAGTTATCACGCCAATCTGTTTCTAAAAGGGAACTAACTATGTCTCCAAAGATGTTTCTTCTTGTTTGAAAGCTTCCGCTTCCATTATAAGTTTCTTTCTTTATCAGGTTATTCTAAAAGTGTTAGACAACAATTCCAAACAAAGCGTGCTAGGGATATCATTCCAAAGTATTGGAGGTTAGTGGAGTCTGAACGAACATGGTATTTACAACTAGTCGCAAGCTAAACAACATACATGATTCTTATCATATCGCGAGTCCAACAAAACTCTTTGATGTGATAGCAAACTCCACTCATAAGAGTACCGTAGGAAATGTGGATTGACATATCAAAAAGCTACTATGTAGTAGGAACATAATCATTGTATTGTGATGATACTAAACGAGAGCTGCAACATACTTAGCAGCTCGATGACTAACACAAACATGTGTACTGAGATTTCCAGCTGATTGCGAAACTAAATTTCGATGACAAAATTCATTTAACCGGGGGAGACTGTGACAACTATGAAAATCTCAGTATACCCTAAATTGATGCAGTGCGTTACATATGTAACAGTATGCAGTCGTGAATGTTTGGACAACTCTTGAAACACGAATTGGCTTATACATGAACTATAGTGTATAACAGAGATGCGTTAGCGGACAAGTTTTAATTATAATGCTTGTAGTGATGCCTGAGTAAATACGATGAATTAAATCCCGATTGTCGAAGCATGAATTAGCGAATATAATAAAACGATCCTGAGCATGCCTCGGATGAATCCGAGGATACGTTATAGTTAACATGTGAACAACATTGACCAACTGTGCAATATTGATGCCTCAGTGTGCTGAAAACAGGTTAAACGGAGAATTTCCGTTTAGCAATGCGTAGACCGTATAATAACGATTTTGATATAAACGAAAGTACCCTGAATGATTCTAAGAGTACATAATTGCTTAGACATACTACATAGACCATAACCTAGGGTTTGAGGCCTTAACAAATATGGGCACATTAAACGAGGCAATTTCTAATTAACAAAACGCCTGTGATTTAACGCACACAGAAACAACCAAGAATGCATTGTACAGTCAGTCAAGCCTAAAAACACTTATATAATACCAATATATTGTGTTTTGAGTGAAAAGGTAAAAGCGTTCAGGTTTTCGTTGTATTATGTCGTGTTGTGTTGTCTTGTCTTGTCTTGTCTTGTCTTGTCTTGTCTTGTATGTCACTACAAACAGCGTTTGAGTTTTTAATGGCACTTTTTGTTTGAAATAAAAGATATAAAAAAGCTTTTGTGACACATCACGTTTATCATGTATATTTTAATTAACTAAAATCATTATTTATTTACAATACAAAATAAAAATAAACCTATAAATATAGAAATCATCGTTTCAAATAAAATTTCAATCATCTTCCAAACATATTCCAATTGTTTACAAAAAAAATGTCTATTGCTTGTGAAGTTTACATGTTAGAGAAAAGACGAAGGTTAGGGAGTCATATGCATATCCCTTGTGCCAGATTGAAACTTTCTCATCATTTCCGCCATCAAAACAAACTGAAGTCATTCTTTCTCACTAAACTGCACTTTCCATAATGAAGAAAACAAAATTAAAACCAAATTCAGTGCATAAGATCATAATAAAACAGAGAAAATTCCATAAAAAATAGTCAAACAAACCTTTCTTTCTTTTTTCTGAACTTGGCAACTAGTGTGGTGGCAGTTTTTTCAATGACAACACCTAGTCTTCAATTTGATATTAAAATCTGTAATTTATATGAAAATAGTCAGTATTACAACTTATAATAGATGGGTAGGATGAGAATGATAGAACAAGAATTGATGTTGACATGTTTTGTTTTTCTTACTTTAATTTTCTCAGACTAGGTCTACCACCACCCTTATTTGTACCCCTACAGAGATGTAAAAAAGAGTGTGAACAGTGTAACCAAATGTGTTATAAGATCACGAATGATCACAACAATCAACTATCAACTGAACCAGTCAAAGCTAAATTTTTCACAATAACTAGTATTTTCATGTATTTGGCTTACGATTCAAGTGAAGATGGACTCTTCATTGCACTAGAAACTCTTCTGGATGTTTATTGCCTACTTCAGAAAAAGAACCAGCAGGTTGATGGATCATTACCCTGATAATATAAGATAATAAAAGGATTTTTCTATTTTTCATGATATTAGGGGAAGATACAAAGAAAGATAAACGGATAACAAGAAAAAAAGATAGAATCAAACAACCGTATGGGCATTATGCATTGCATATGGCTCTATAATAAAAATGACCCTTACCTTCCATAAAATAAAGAAAAAAAAAGATCGATCAGACCTCGATCGGTAAATGATCAACTTACCACCCTTCTTTTCAGAGGAATTCAAAAATACTATGATGGCTCCGTTGCTTTATATATTGATTATTGTAACACCTCGAAAATTTATGCCCAATGATGTATTGACACGTGTCATAAGCTTTGAACGTGTGAAAGAATACTTTAGAAGGATTAAAGTTGACAAACAAAGAAAGTATGTGAATATAAGGGTTCCAAAATGTCAACAAGGGATAAATATACTTTACTGTAACCCTACATGATGCTCATACCCTTACACGAATAAATCATGGATCATGCGAAGCTAATTGTGAAAGAAAGTGAGAGATTACAAACTACAGGGGTTGAATGTGTCAACATGTTTAAAGTATACCTCTGAGTGACCTTTTAGCAAACCCGAAGCTTTGTAATGATTTATTATGCTCACTAGAATGCGTGATAAAAATTTCACCAAGTTTCATTATCGTATGAGAAAGTTATGATAAAATTCATGTGCGAGGGGTTAAAAGCGTCAACGTTGAAATCTATGACTTTTCGGGTAATCAAAAGTTAACCAAGGACTTAACAAAGTTGGTATAAGTCTTGAAGCCCTTAGAATTCAATTAAGAGGGCCCAAAGTGCAAGAAATAAAAGTAAAATCAAGTTTGGAAGTCTAGGGGTCAAAACTGTCAACATTTGAAAGATTCTTTTTGCTGGCCAAGGGCTTGCGCACCTCAACACCAAAAGCCTTACGGTGCGCAAGCATCTCCCAGATGCAGAAACTCGTTTTTCTTGGCTGTTCAAGTCCATGAAACGACTTATGGAGATATTTATCAATTCCATGCGCGTCCCCTACTGATTTTAGAGCTTAGGGGCACTTGTTATTGATCTATATCACTTCATAGACTTAGTTGTCATCATCTAATGGATCAAAAATCACTATAAAAGGCCATTGTTTGCAAACATTTTTGATCATCCATTCCATCTGCAATTGTGGGACTTTCTGGAGCTCAAGAGCAGACACCAAGCATCCCTAATCGTGATTAGGACTTTGGTAAGCACCCTTGACCTTCCTTAGTTAAGTTTTTGATTAGTTTTAGCTTAAAAGTCAAACCGTCGTAATTAACGGTTGACTTAGCGATTAATCACTAATGGTCCAGTGATTAGTCGAATTGAAAGTAGTTATAAGTTGGTAATTATGTGGGCAATAAACCCTAAAAAGGGCACCCTCTGATTCCCACTCTAACTAGGTCAAATGTCGGGTCAAACTTGTTATTAAAAATTCAACAGAATGCTTATTTTTCAATTTATGCATAATTAGCAATGTAGAACCCCTACAACCTGTTTGATCATTAATATAACTTGGTAATTAGTGTAAGAACATGTCTAAACATGTTCAACCCGACAATTTCCTGTTTAGACTCGGTTCGGAACCGAAAGTCGCAAAACTTTGACTTTTGCTTTGACTTCAGTTCTGACCCGATTTAGTATGATTTGGAAATGCCTTAGAGCTTCCTTAGGACCAGGCTACATGTTAGCATAACCCTCTGTGGTTGGATCGTTGATTGTCCGATTCATTTACTCGTTTCCGTTAAATGCCTAATGTTGACCAATATGCCCTTTTGACCATAAAACGAGAAATTTGGAAATGTGAAAGGACAATAATCCTTATTACTGATTTATAAAGTTGTCCCTAAAATTTTACATCAGTTGGAGGTCTAGATTAGGAGTTATGCTCATTAGCGTAATTATAACGCCTTTTAGTAATTAAAAGGCGCAATTAGCATAAAGCCTATCTAAACCCAATTTTTAACACCAAACCTTTTTCCCACTGATGTAATATAATATTTTGGGATTTTTAAAGATTTTTAATTATTTTTAACCTGCTCATAACCTAGGGTTATCGCCTTAATTCGGTAAATACCGATTATGCCCTTTTAGGCCATGAAATGAGTTTTACAAGCCCTTTTGATACCAATCCAATTGCTATTGATTTTATATAATAAATAAAGTATTTTGAACTTTATAACCTGTTCAGAAAACTCAGATTTTCTGTATAACCCGGAAATCGCTTAAAATGGCTTTTAAAGCGTATTAAACACATAGTTTGGGTTTAAAACCATTTTGCCACATAAGACCTATTACCAACTGATATGACCTATTCAAATAAGTTATTTTACTGATGTATTCGGACCCGAATCTCAGAACTTCATTTAATCTCTTTTATAATCTTTAAAATGACCAAAATACCCCTACGGGGCTTATTTTGAGATTAAACTCGTTTTGGGCATAATGGAAGATATCCTACTGATATCACAATATGTTTAAGGCATATTAACTTAGGAGACCTGTATAGGACCCATATGGTTACCCGTTACGCTTCTTACGCGTTCGGTTCGATTTATGTAACTTGTTTGCATAAGTTAGCCGAAACGGGTCAAACCTTATCATTTTTATCTCAAAATCCAGAAGGTGTTTAGATTACCCATATTATACAAGTCTTCAAACTTGTCGGGTCTAAAACACATTCTATTCCGGTCTTCGCTTAATCATGCGTTGGAGCCGTATATTTCCTTAAAACTAACCGGTCTATGTTTAGGCTTAATTAAAGACCCGTTAGTATTCTAATTGGTTATTTATACCATCATTCCAGACTAGAGCCTTCCGGTAAATTGTACCTACGCTTACTTAAGTGTATACGGCTGAGTTATTAAATTCTTGCTATTTAAGACAGGAGCTAGCTCAGGTAAATACTTTTAACTTATTTTCCCTTATACGGGCTTGGGATACGGTATATATAAAAATACCGCTTGGTCGGGTGTAGAAACCTTTTAATCGGAGATGATTAAGTTGCATAATCCCGTTTTAATCTGTATTGATTGATAACAAATAACATTAGGGGTTAATGACCGTGTCCTGGATATCCTTGGCTTATTTAAAAAGTGAATGGCCATAACTTAAGCACAAGGTGTGGGCATAACACCTCCTGTTGCGTATGTAAAAGATATACTCACTCGTAAGGATGTCTTCTTGTGAGTGGTGTGTCGATTAATTTTGACCGGCTTGTATTGTATAATCACCGGCCCTAAATGTTGGACAACCATGTAAATCGGATACAAGATCTTTATTAATAAAATTGTCCCAAGTATAAAAGATTAATTTTGCCTCGTGCATTTTAATCAAGTTATAAAAGATATTTTGTGCCTCGTGCATTCAAACCAATTTTCAAACTCTTTTTCCAAAATGAGTCAGTTAATTGTATTTACCAGTGTAAACTGATGTATTTTCCAAAAGGTTAAGTGACAGGTACTGAACGTAATTGGCTGGAAGCTCAGGGCGTTAATAAGGAATCTTGCAAGTTCTAGGCGTCTAAAGTCTGTTGAACAGTTTTTCCTTTTATTTGATCCGCCTGTGGATCCTTTACTTTCCGTTGTAATACTTTGATATTACTTTATATTCGGATGGTAATATATTTATCTTTTGCTTCCGCTGTGCATTTATATATTGTGTTGTTTGACTATGATGATATCAACTACGTCACGATACTCCCCACCGGGCCCACCGGTAATACGTGGAAATATCGGGGTGTGACAATTATATTTTTTGTCTGTTATTTGTCTGTCATTCAACAATCCCAAAGTGGCTTTTTTATTTAATCAAATAAACTAAGGAAAAAAGATTTTTTTTTGCTCTATAAATATTGTTAAGAGACCTCAGGTATGAAAAAAGTTTGCGACGCTGAATTGGACTTCCAAGAATAAAATAGGAAATACCTTTTTATCATATTAGGGGGTGTTTGTTTTTTCTGAAAAACCTCTTCTGACCTCTTATATCTGCGCCGCGCAGACCACGCACAGACGTTTAGCTCTGCAGACCGTTTGTCTTTTAGAAGAAATTTCATTAAAAAAAATGTCTTCAAACTTCTGCGCGTCCTCTTCCCTACGCAGACATGGTCCAATATCTTCCCACCTCTTCCAACCCTTCTAACATCTTCTTCTTTCTCAAAACACAAAGCACAGACATCTCTTCCATCCCTCTCCTCCTCCCAACCGTCACCTCCACCTCCTCCGACAACCACCTGTTGCCTCCAAGCCGTCGCCACCGCAAATTGAAGATCCGGAACAGGACACAGGGATATCAGACTGCACGTAAGCACACAGAATCCAAACCCGGACGTGTTGATACGAATTCAGATATGATTACTGATTCATCTGTACAGATTGTTAGTTTGTGTGTAGGTTAAAATTTCGATTGTGATTTGTGTTTGAATGTTTATCGGTCAAATAGCTAAACTAATCGGTGAGCGTAGGGTTTATGACTTCGTAGAAGGCTTCAAAAGCTCCGATTTCGCGAAATTCAGATGTTGTTTGGGATCGCATTGTTCAAGAGAAAGGGGTTTGGGAGAAGAGAAAGGGAAAAAGTTTGCAGATGTGGGGTAAAGAGGTAAGATAATCAAACACCCTTTTTATTACACTCTGCAGACATTTGGTCCACCTCTTCTTGTGCAGGCGTTTGCAGATGTGGTCCGCAGATTGCAGACCTTTTGCATCTGAAAAAACAAACACCACCTTACTCTCTCGATACATAATCTAATGTTTTGAAAACAAAATTTGTTATATCAAATTCAAACTGACATGCTATTATTACTTAATATTCATATTTTATATGGCGAAGGCATAGTCTTCTTTTGTCTCTCAAATAAAAGCCTCATTGGCGCCAAGCGTGAGGGAATGCTAGACGTTTGGTAATTTCTCCTCCGACCAGGATAAAAGATCCCATTGAAGCAGCTGATCCGATGCATATTGTATGTACATTTGGTTGCACAAATTGCATAGTATCATAAAGAGCCACTCCAACTATTACCCATCCGCCAAGAGAGTTTATAAACAAATACAGATCTTGGGTATCATCCTCGATACTGAGATACATCATAAGACCAATTAGTTGATTTAAGATCTCACTATCAACCTCTTGACCTAAAAAAAGTAATCTTTCTCGATAAAGTCGGTTGATTAGGGTCAAATTGTATCCCTTCGGAACCGTACAGGCGCCTTTTGACGCATACGGTTCAAAAAAAAAGAATCAATGTGTAGATTCCAATACTTTTTCTTTTTTTCATAGCAAGTTCCTTCTAACTCATAATAATAGGATTTTCTTTGATTTTTCACTAAATACGAGTTTGTCTTCCTTTCCTTATAACTTATAATATCAAAAATATAATTCATTGAACTTATCCAATTTACTTATCATTGATGGATTGTTTCATCGACATCCAATCCAAATCACGATGTCATTGTCTTGTTCTTAAATGGGCCTCTTTAATCTTTTTAGGGTTTATGCTCTACTTCGGGTAAAGATCCGCCCGATTTTGATTTGCACATATTGTACAAATGCTCCAATTACCACTTCTTTTTGTTATCCCTTCAGAGTTTGAAAAAACTTCTACTTACAAATAAAGATTTCTTTAAAAATAGGAATCCTTTATGATATAAAATAGATATATTACCACTTGTTTTTTTTAATGGAGCATGGATACTTCAATGTAGTAGTTCAACTAAGCCAACCATAAATTCTTCTAATTGATAATAGTAATTTGAATCACCCCCCCCCCCCAAAATGGATCTAATTGCACTTCACGCTCCAAATTTTTTATGATTTAATTAATCTTTCATGGGCAAAACAAAGGATTTCTCGATTGGAGAGAGAACGGGGAAATCCCATATGACCCAATATATCTGACAAGTCGTACTATATGTCAACCCAAGATGCATCTTCCTCTCTAGGACTTCGAAAAGGTACTTTTTGAACACCAATAGGCATTAAATGAAATAAAAAAGAACTAAGTACTATATTTTACTTTAATGTGGAAACTTAACAAAGCCTTTATTTTTATTTATAATATTGTACTTTATCTTAATTAGATTTTATTCATAAATTTTGAAAAATTTATAAAGAAAATAAGAAGAAATAAGGGGAAATGGTTACAACTAGTGTCCTCTAATGATGAACAAGTATTGGCACATTCGCTCATAGAAAATCGCATTAGTACATACATATTTAGGGGTTGATATTGGTACCCCTCACAATTTATCTATCTCTCTATAATACATACATATATATATATATATATATATATATATGGTCAGGATTTAGGGAAAACAGTGAAAAGTGTGAGAACAGTGAGAACGGTTATGGATCGTCATAGGTGTAGTTGTAACCTCCTGAGTATTGATCCATAAGAATCACTTAGCAGACCACAACCAAGTCTCGAGATCAGAAAACAAAAATAAAAACGGAAACAGAGGCTGGACATGGCCCCGTGTTCAGTGGACACGGCCCCGTGTTCAGGAACTGTATCTGGGCGTTTTAATTAAATTTACTGATCTAGCTGAGCACGGGGGCGTGTTCAGTGAGCACGGCCCGTGTTCAAGCTACTGTTACTGGGTGTTTTTATAAAAATGTGCAGCACGGCCCCGTGTTCAGCGAACACGGCCCCGTGTACAGGCTACTGTAAATGCAATTCTAAACTAAAATGCAGAAAAATGTGCGCGCTTTTAAAAAGGTTTTGAAAAACTGATTAGGCCATCGATTTTAAGCTTTCTTAAAATCCTTGTGTCCCCGGCAACGGCGCCAAAAACTTGATGTGCGTGAAGTGTTATATATATATTAGGTGTATATTTTAAGCCCTTTTTAACACTTATTTTAGCCAAGTTTTAAATTTATAAAACACGATATTTACTAACACTAGACACACATATGGGCAAGTGCACCCATCGTGAGCGTAGTATAGTGTTGGTAAGATACCGAGGTCGTCCAAGGACACAAGAGCTTTTAGTACCGGTTTATCCTCAACGTCTAATCAAAATAAAAAGTTTAGAAAAATGTTTTTAAACTAAGAAAAATAAAAACTAACTAAAATGTTGAAAAATAAAATAAAAAGAAAAACAGATAGACAAGATGAATCACTTGGTTCCGACTCGTATCTAGTATAACCTTTGATTATTTCCGCACTTTTGCACATAATTAAGAGATTATCTTAGTTATTGTAGTAGGCCCCTCTTTTGAAGGTGACGTTACCCCCACCCCAGTAGTTTGAGTCTGCAAGGATACAATCCTAAAAGGGTGGATTATTGGAAGATAATTAATTAAGTTATTAATGCAATATTATGGTAGGCCCCGATTTTGGCGGTGACGTTACCCTCGGCTAAGTAGTCTGAGTCAGCAGGGATACAGTCCTAAATAGCCGGGTTATAGTATTAATAGTAGTTAACTTATGAGGGGATCAAAGAGTTTGGACCCCCGCCATCCAATACCGTTAAGCATTGAAGGAGGTCCTACTAAATTTGACCCAGGTCCATTGCAGGACCTCTAAACGCTGAACAATGGCAAGACCTTTACCAAACCGTTCCCTTAACCCCCGACCAGGTAGCCAACATACCTCCATATAGACCGTGGAGATATGAATGGTGAAAATCTTTTATTTTATATAGACAGTAAAATAATGCCAAGACACCACGGACAAACGATAAGGAAAGATCACCTTCAACATAAGTAACTAGTTATTAAAGTCATTAATACAAAACCAAATAAAAAGTGCAAAAGATTAGAAATAAAAAGTATTATACTAGACACTTTGTCTTCACCAAGTGATGTAAGAGACTTAGGCAAACATGGCCTTGATTGTCAAGAACTCTTACGATCAATCTTGGATCCCGAGATGACTCACACACTCTATGATGGACAATGGATGAGGGTGGTGGATGATGGTGTTATGGTGGTGGGTGAAGTGTGAGAGAGGTGGTGTGCCAAGGGATGAGTTGAAATGAAACCAAGCACTCCTATTTATAGGCTGAACAGAAGGCTGGGCACGGCCCCGTGCTTGTCTGACACTCTCTCTCTTCATTAATTGTAATTCGCAATTACAATTAATGCGCCTGCTGTACTTTCGCCACGCCCCCGTGTTCACTGGACACGGCCCGTGGTGGGCAATAGAAGCTTCTATAGGTTTGTCTTTTCTGCTGCTTCTTGGGCACGGCCCCGTGCTGGCTGAGCACGGGGCGTGTTCAGTTTTCTGCCTTCTCTATTTTACTTGGGAAGATGCCGTTGAGGGGTCGGGCAGTCCACTTATGTTCCTTTTCTTGTATTTATGTTAGATTTAGCTGTCTTTTTGCTTCTTTTGTGAATTTGAGCTCATTTAATCCTGAAAATACAAAAGGAAGACAAAAACACTCTTTTTCCAACATTAGTACTTAAAAAGGGTTAGTTTTATGCCTCATTTGATGTAATTTATATGTTGCATTTTACACACATCAAGCATGTTCAAACGGAATCACAATGCCTATAAATACCATTCATACGAAATCATTTGTAAGACTCTTGGTTCCGACACCAAAGTGCTGTCGAAGTGTCTCTGGCCTGTAAATTGTTATCAGATCAATAAACAAGACAGTTAATAGTGACTCTAGTGTTATACAAGTTGAACGAAGACCGAATCAATGAATTCCGTGTCTGATTCTGTCTAAGAACTCTTCTGAACGACTCGTTTGGTCGGTAAAACGATCCTACAAGTGGTATCAGAGCTCAGGAGGAAGAGTTCTTACCATTTAGCTTGTTTTCGCTGGAAAATTCTGATTTCTACACCTTCTTTTCAAAATTAATCAAGATTTAACGGTTAAAATGGACTGATTTTTACACATAACGTGCGAAACATAGTTTTATCAAATCCTTGAAAGAATCAGACCTAAAATTGGCCTAGAACTTTATCAATTTTGCCAAAAACAGATCGACATGATGACATCAGCATAATTCCGTTTGAACGTGCACCTAATTTCGTTTGAAAGGTTGAGGTTATTTCATACGAAATTACTTAATTTCGCATCAACATGTAATTCCGTTTGAGTATTTCAAACGAAATCAGCTATTTCGTTTGAAAAAATGTTATTTCAAACGAAATCAGGTAATTCCGCGTGAAAAAGGTATTTCGTTTGAAAAGTGTTTGGTGTGAAGTTGGTATTCCGTTTGAAAAGGTATTCCGTGTGAATAGGTATTCCACTTGAGAGTGTTATTCCGTTTAAAAGGGTTATTTCGCTTGAAAAGGAATTTCGTTTGAAAGTTTTATTTTGCGTGAAATTTGTCAGGATTCTTTGAACTTTGATAAAAATGTTTGATGAAAAAGAAAATTATCATCTTGAAAGATTAAATGATGGATATGGTTGGTGTAGAGGAAGCATATATGAACAAGATAGTAAGAGGATTTGGATTATGCGACTTGAAGATTTTCTGTGTAAAAAGGATGAGACATTAGAGAAGTTGGAAAGCAGATTTGATTATTTACTGGACAGGTTGAAAACGTATGAGATAAGGTTGTCAGATGCTGAAAAGATATCAAAGTTTGCAGATGCGCTACCTGCGGATTGGGATGATATTTTGAAAAAACTAAAAAGGGATTCTGGGTTCACAAAATTACATCCAAAAGAGTTCATCAATAAGCTCAAAGCAAACAGTTATGAAAATTATAACAAGAAGAAAGAATTGATGGATAAAATAAAAGGAAATCTAGATAAAATGAGTTTGGATGTAATTGTTGAAATAGATAGAAGAGTATGTGTATGTCTTGCAGCAAAAAATGTCATGAAATATGACATTAAGAGGGGTTGTTATATTGACAAAAATATGAATACTCTTGATTTCGTTAAAAGTTTTTGTGCAGGTACATTCCAGACGGAGACAAAAGAAATTCCAAAGAAAGAAGAATCTGAGAAACTTGTATCTTCGAATTCTGAGTCAGTATCAAAGAAAGAGATTGAAGCAAATGCACATATCTTTGGTCATTCATCAGATGAAGAGAGTGATGATGAAAGTGTTCAAGTTGAGAAGAAACAGGTTGAAAAAATTCCAGCTTTGAAGGTTGAAAAGAAAGCTGAAGATAAACAGATTCTTGAGATGTACTCAATTTATGAAAAATCAAAATCAGATAATGTTGAACTCTTGAAAGATATTGAGAGTTTGACATTGGAAAACAAAATTTTGAAAGAAAAAGAAAAAGATTTTGAAAATAAAATAAAAATGTTTGAAAATGAAAAATTAAAAATTGAAAAAGATATTCAAAGTCAAATAAAAATTTTAGAAGATGAGAAATCTATTTTTGGCAAAAATAATATTGAAAAACAAATTGCAATAAATTCTCATCTTCAGAAAATCATTCGGCTTAAAAATGAAGCTGAAATTGCTCGGAATAAAATTGATGAGCTTGAAAAGAAATTGAAAGGTTTTGTGAATTCATCAGTACCAGATTATATTTGTCCAAAACCGATCAATTCAGTTCCAATAAGTGACAATGTCACAAATTTTGACAAAGTCAAAATTGAAAATTGTGATGATGGATCTGATGACATAGAAGAGAAAAAGAAAATATTTTTGAAATTCAAAGAAAAATTTCAAGAAATTGTTCTGCAATCAACTGAAAAGGGAGAATGCTCTACGCAAAAACCTTTGAAGAAGAAAGTAGAACAAAAACAAAATGTGAAAAATTTGAAAAATGTTCAAAGTGAAAATAAAAGATCATCAGTTCAATCATCCAATCATGATAAAAAATCACAAAAAGTTGAAAATCAAAACTCAAAAATAGTTGGTAATAAGTGGTGCAGGTTTGACCACAGTGCTCAAAGGACAAATTCAGCTTTCAAGAAGAGTGATGACTACCACAAGGCCAAACAATGTTATGATCTGAATGTTTGGTATGAATGTGGTGAATGGTATGATAACAGAGTGTGCTATAACTGTGGTTTTAGAGGACACATTGCTGTTAACTGCCAAAGTTGGAGTTTTGAGACAAGAAGATGCATTGAATGCCAAATCAAAGGCCACATTGCAAGAGATTTCCCAATGAGATCAAAGGGAAGATCGAGGACTGAATCTCAGAAAATTGCAAAGAAACCAGTCAAAGTCAAAGAAAAGCCCAAAGAACAGAAAGTTCTAGAACAGAAAGTTCTAGAACAGAAAGTTCTAGAACATAAAGTGAAGCTTTCACAAGGGCAGAAAGACAGACTGAGGAAGAAAAGGAAGAAAGCGATGGAATATCTCGAAAGGATTTTGTCCTCGGATACAACCGAAAAATCAGATAACAACTCTGATAAATCGTCTTGCTCGCCAAAGAATGACAAATCAAGCAAAACGAATTCATCAGATACAAATCTGAGGACGAAAGGGATTTTAAAGAAAGAAAATGCAGTTAATCAAGAGATTAACAAATCAAAGAAAGTGAAATTTTCACTTTCTGGCGATGAATCTGACTTATCAAAGTCAGACAGGCCACATTCAGGCAATGAATTTGACTTGTCAAAGTCAAATGAGCCACGTTCAGGCAATGAATCTGGTTCATTAAAACCAGAGGAGCCATCTGTTGAGGTAAAAAATTATAATTCCGTTAAGACAATCGATGATGCAAGTTTTCCTTGTCAAACGGAAATTTAAAACAAAAGATTGAAAAGAAACCGAGTCTGAGGAGAGTGATGAACAAAGCGATGGTTACATCTCAGATGTAATACCATCCACAGAAGACTATTAGTTTTTGTTTGATTTCCTCTTAGATGTACTCTTTTAAATTTCTAATGAATTTAAAAACGCCATGAACGCCAAGAAATTTACATTGATAGCATATATCAACTGTTGAAAATATACAAAAAGGCCTAATGAATTTGGGAAATGCCATGGAGGAAAATAACTTATAATTACTAAATGATTTTATTAAATTTTGGGACGCCATAAAACGGCAAAATATTTACTATGCTCATGATCTAAAAAAACAATAAAAACATCATGTATTTGTTGAATCTAACTAAACGCCAAAAAATAAAGCGGTGTTGTGAGACACGTTTAAAAAATAAATATATATAAAAGGACAAAAAAACCCCTCCGCCCTTCACTATATCGCGTGCCACGTGCTGGGCCAGAATCCGTTCTCACACTTTAGGGCATTTTCTCCTTATCCCGTACATATATATATATATAGGGAGAGGATCATGAGAAAACTACATATAAATGAGAAAACTAACTAAAAAACCTAAAAAAACCTAAAAAACATACCAAATTTTTTTTTACATTTTTTTATAAAAAAATCGCTAGTTTTTATATATAAAAAAAATTCAAAAAAAAATTGTTGTATTGTACATGTGCATTATATGTGTACTACACATGTGCACTATATCCGTAATAGTGCACATGTGCAATACAACAAAAAACTATTTTTTTATTTTTTTATTTTTTTTTGAATTTTTTTCCATGCATAAAAAACTACGATTTTTTTATAAAAATTAAAAAAAATTGGTATGTTTTTTAGGATTTTTTAGTTAGTTTTTTGGTTTTCTCATTTAAACTAGTTTTCTCATGATCCATCCCCTATATATATATATACATATTCAAATCTAATTTCTAATTTTGCAACTTATTCATTAACATCAATCATGAACAACAATCTAAAACAAATTTGTAGAAGAAAAAGGAAGACGTGGGTTTATTCAAAAATAAATATATTAAATAAATGGGCTGGAAAAGACTAAAATACCCTCACATGCGTTGCATGTGAGGTGACTTAACCAAGAAATTTAACAGTGTTTGTGCAAAAGGTTGATCCCCGTAACAAAATATCAAGTTAAAAGTTGGGTTTGGTCGATTTCATAGTGAAAGGTATAAAATACAGTTTAGGTATAACCTAAAGGTTGCTTTGTGTAATTTTGTCAAAATACTATTATCAATCACGCACATGAAGATTTAATATCTCCCTATTCCCTATAGATACCCACCTCTTCTTTCACAACCATTTAATATTTTTTTAGAGTTAATTGCCAAAATCGTCCCCGAGGTTTGGGCACGTTTGTCATTTTCGTCCAAAATGACATTTTTGTACCAAATTGCCCCCAACGTTTGTAACTTTTTGCCATTTTCATCCAAACCACTAACTTAGTTTATTTTTCTATTAAGTTGAGGATATTTGGATGAAACTGGCAAATATAATAAAACCACAGGGACGCTTTTGGCAATTTACTCAAACCCTTTTTAATTTCTTTTATTTAATTATTTTTGTTACATATATAATAAAAAAGAATATCCATGGAGTTTTTAGAAAAAATAATAATAGTTTTGTCACATAATTTTTTATAAATTTTCATCCAAATCACTAACTCAGTTTATTTTTTCTGTTAAGGTGAAGGATGTTTTAAATTTTATAAACTAAGACAGAAATTAATTTACAGCTTCTTTATATAAATCAGTTTTATAAAGAGAAAACGTCATTGGTGTGCAACACATAACAATCGATTACAACTTTTAGTATTTATCACTTGTAGAGATTAAAAAAAATGTAAAACGTTACATATTTTTTAAATGTGTTGAGCACCTAGGAAATATGTTGGTAGAAATAAAATATTTTTTTAATTAAGATTATGAGGGTAACTAACTAATACTTATTCTAAGTGGCTTGAGTAAAGAAACTTTTGGTTCATCGCATTATAATTTCAATTTGGTGGGTAATTTTAAGGATTGGCAACGATACGTTGTTTGATAGGTCGGGGAGGGGACTGGCTTCTGTTTTTCCTTAGGAGCGAATTTAAAAGAGTAGAAGATGAATTACATACTTGGTACATATGATAAGATTTTTTTATTTGACCTTTTTCAATAAGGTCACCAGCATTTTAGTTTTATAAAATTTAGAGGTTTAAGTAGATTGTATTTTTATAAAACTGATCTATATAAAAAATTAGAAATTAATTTCTGTCTTAGTTTATAAACAACCTTCGCCTTAATAGAAAAATTAACTTAGTTAGTGGTTGGATGAAAATTTATAAAAATTATGTGACAAAGTTATTATTTTTTTCATGTAAATTCTTTTTTATTATATATTTAACAAAATTGATTAAATTAAAGAAATTTAAAAGAGTTTGAGTAAATTGCCAAAATCGTCCATGTGGTTTTATATTTGCCAGTTTCATCCAAATATTCTCAACTTAACAGAAAAAATAAACTAAGTTAGTGGTTTGGATTAAAATGGCAAAAAGTTACAAACATTGGGGGCAATTTGGTACAAAAGTGTTATTTTGGACCAAAATGGCAAACCTGCCCAAACCTCAGGGACGATTTTGGCAATTAACTCTTTTTTTTATTTCTCTTTGTTGAAACAACAATAATCCAACCTCTATCATTGCCACTTTCATTTCTCTCTATAAAAATGGATCAGATGATCAAACCATAGCCTGCGAAACCATTTCCACTATTTCCAAACTGATAACCACCACATCGCCAATAGAGATGAGCATGCGCCGAGTTGGAAGCGGAACCAGATTGGTTTCCGCCCTGAAAGGAGTGGAAGCCCAATCCAGGAAGCTACTGTCGTCGAGATATAAAGGTGTTGTTGCGCAATCGAACGTCGAGATATAAAGGTGTTGTTGCGCAATCGAACGATCGTTAAGAAGCTCAGAGTTATAAAAAAAAACTAGAGAGATGAAGTGTTGTTGTTGTGTTTACTTTCTAATATTATCGTATGATTATAACCGTCATAAACACACACACACACACACACACACACACACACACACACATATATATATATATATATATAGGGGAAGGTTCATTGGGGGACACTAAAAAACTAGGGAACAGCGGGGAACCGACTCAAACGAACTCTGATTGGACTCATTCCAGGGTCGTTGGAACCGTTTCGTCGAACCCTAACTAAGATCTCTTAACCCTAAACCCTAAATCCTAACTCCTAAACTCTAAACCCTAAAGCTAAAAAATAAGGCTAAAACCTAAGCTAAACCGTAAAATCTAAACAAGAAACCCAAAAAGCTAAACCCTAAACCTAAAGCTAAACCCTAAAACCTAAACCCTAAAGGTAAACCCTAAACTCTAAACCCTAAACCCTAAAGGTAAACCCTAAACCCTAAAGCTAAATCCTAAAGCTATACCCTAAAGCTAAACCCTAAAAGCTAAACCCTAATATATTTAGGGTTTAGGGGTTATGATTTAAGGTTTAGGGGTTATGATTTAAGGTTTAGGGTTAAGAGATCCTAGTTAGGGTTCGACGAGCCGGTTCCAACGCCGCTGGAATGAGTCCAACCGGAGTTCGTTTGAGTCGGTTCCCCACTGTTCCCCACTTTTTTAGTGTTCCCCAATGAACCTCACACTATATATATATATTACATGGCATCCAATTAACGAGAAGTTTTGGAATTCAATTTTTTTAGAGAAAGAAAGTGAGGAGAAAGAAAGACGATGAAATGGGTGGAAGAGATCTATTGATGATTTAAGGTTGGGTTGCAGGTGATGAATTGATGACGGAAAGGGATAGTGACACAAATGCCCTTAGTAATTGAGATAAAAAGACGAATATACCCTTGTCAACAATGGTCAACAAATAAATCTATTAGCAAGGAATCATAGTGCAACAAATTGCAACCACGGGGACTCAGAAGACAAAAAGTTAGGAGCTTAAGGTGCAATTTCATATCAATCACAAAGACACAAGTTGCACTTACTATTCAGAAAAGGTATTGCTTTTAGTATTTGATAAATAAAATAGTGTCATTTTGAAATAAAAAAGGTGTGCGGAAGAAAGTAAGTTTGTAAGATTATTTTGAATGCCTAAAACTTAATAATAACATGACAGGGTGTGGTTCCATTTTTCACATCTCATGGAAACAGTCACGTATGCACCACATTATTTCTACACAGGTTCCACATTTGAGGGGCGTGGGGGTCCAATCTCCACAACCGTGGAAAGAGCCACATGTCTACATCTCATTGATCCGCACTACCAACCTTGGCCCCACCTCCTCTTGCCCACCTCCTCTTCCACGCCCGTGGAACTTTTCATGACAAGATTTCAAGGCTACATTCCATATTACGACCGCTTGGTGTTACTATATTAAAAGGTAGCTGAATAGAACCACCACCTTAGCCCACACTCCTCAGGCAGAACTAATCATTAGCTTGTAAAAATGTTTGTTTTAGTGTTCTTGGTAAGATGCCTAAAGTCGTAGATTGGCCTTATGAACAAAATATAAAAGATCAATGATGCGATGAGCTTAATCCAAGTATTTGAATAAATAAAATTAAAAAAATTGGGTGGTAACCTGTAAGTGGTAAGCACTGATGTGCGTAGTGCGTGATAGGTTTTTATATATATATATTTAGCCCTTTTTAACACTTTAGTCAAGTTTTAAATTTATAAAACACGATATTTTACTAACACTAAACACGCATATGGGCAAGTGCACCCATCGTGAGCTTAGTATAGCGTTGATAAGATACCGAGGTCGTCCAAGGACACAAGAGCTTTTAGTACCGGTTTATCCTCAATGTCTAATCAAATCAAAATTTTAGGAAAAAGGTTTTAAACATGAAAATAAAAACTAAAAATGTTGAAAATAAAAATAAAAAAAAATAGACAAGATCAATCACTTGGATCCGACTCGCCTTTAGTGTAACCTTTGATGTTTTCCGCACTTTTCATTTTTTAAGAGATTATCTTAGTTATAGTAGTAGGCCCCTCTTTTGAAGGTGACGTTACCCTTAACCCATTAGTTTGAGTCAGCAAGGATACATCCTAAAGGGTTGGATTATTGAAAGATAATTAATTAAGTTATTAATGCGTAAAGTGGTAGGCCCCTTTTTTGAACGTTACGTTACCCTCGGCTAAGTGGTTTGAGTCAGCAGGGATACAATCCCAAGTAGCCGGGTTAATGTATTAATAGTAGTTTACATATGAGGGGATCAAGCCATTCGCACCCCCGCCATCCAATACCAGTGGGTATTGAAGGAGGTCCTAGTAAGCTTGACCCAGGTCCTTGCAGGATCTATACACTGAACAAGGCAAGAACCTTACCAAACCATTCCCTTAACCTCCGACCAGGTAGCTAACAAATCTCTATATAGACCGTAGAGATATGAATGGTTTAAATCTTTTATTTTATATAGACGGTAAAATAACGCCAAGACACCACGGACAAATGATAAGGAAGTTTCACCTTCAACATAAGAAACTAGTTATTAAAGTCATTAATACAAAACCAAATAAAAAGTGCGAAAAGATTAAAAAACAAAAGTATTACACTAAATGCATATCTTCACCAAGTGATGTAAGAGACTTAGGCAAACATGGCATTTGATTGTCAAGAACTCTTACTATCAATCTTGGATCCCGAGACTACTACACACACTCTATGATGGATGATGGATGATGGATGATGGTGGTGGATGAGGGTGTTGTGATGGTGGTGGAGTGTCGGTGAACTGGGAGAGAGGTGGTTTTCCAAGGGATGCCTTTGAAGTGAACCAAACACCTCTATTTATAGCCTGCATAGAAGCCCAGACACGGCCCCGTGTTCATTGGGCACAACCTCGTGTCCATCCATTTTCTCATTCTTCATTAATTGCAGTTTGTCTACATTAGTTAACCACGCCCCCGTGTCCGTTGGGCACGGCCCCGTGTGCAGAAGCGTATCTGTACTATCAAGATTTGCTTGGATTCTGCGAATCTTAGCATTGACCACGGCCGTGTTGAGCTGGGCACGCCCCCGTGTTGGGAAATAGAAGCTTTTACAACTTCGTCTTTTCTGCAGACACTTGGGCACGCCCCCGTGTCCGGTGGGCACGGGGCTTGTTTAGCCTTCTGATCTCTTGTTTTTGCTTGGGAAGATGCTGTCGAGGGGTCGGGCATGCCACGTTTATCCCTTTTCTTGTAATTATGTTAGATTTTGCTGCATATTTGCTTCTTTTGTTCATTTACGCTCATTTAATCCTGAAAATACAAAAGGAAGACAAAAGCACACTTTTTCCAACATTAGTACTAAAAAAGGGTTAGTTTTATGCCTCATTTGATGTAATTTGTATGTTGCATTTTACACACATCAAATACCCCCACACTTGAATCTTTGCTTGTCCTCAAGCAAAACTCTTTATAATGTGGCTTACACACCCAAATGGAATGGGTAGAAGAGAAGTTTTGGGCTTGTCTTGAGTGTCGGGATTCCAAGATCTGTATTAGGTTTTATTTTTATGTTATTTACAATCCTATTCGTTACGATTTATTTAGAACGTTTCATAAGAGAAATGGTTTATTTGGGCATAAGATGCCTCTTTAAAATTCTATTTATATACAAGTTCACATACCTAACGGGAGATCACTCAACACTCGGCCGAAGATGTTATTGTGAAACACTCGAGACCAGCATGGAACTTACTTCTACCATATGCTTGCCAAGCAATCAATCCTCCTCCTTTTAAACTATAAACCTTTGTAAATATCAAGAGGACTTGGGGAAGGGTTAGGCTTGGGTTAAAGGTAGGTGGTTTTGGGTTAGTGGTTAGTAGAAAAGGGCGAAAAGCGTAAAAAGCGTCGTTTTTTGTAAAACTTTTTATTTTTGTGACTTTTTATTCAAACGAAGCATTTTCAAACAAAGTTTCTTTTGAGGACACTTATTTGTTTATTGCTAAGCTTCATTGATTTTTTTACAAGTAATGTCACATGAAAACCGAGCTTTTTACTAAAATAAAGGGTTTAAAATGAAAAAAAGGTTTTTTGTGGGTAAAGGGCGTTTGTTTTGTGGGTTAGAAATGACAAAGGGGTTAACTAGGGGGATTTTGGGTAGGAGGAAAAAAAAAAGAAAAATAATGGTGTTGAAAGAAAAATGGGTTAGTCCTAATGCCTCCATCATTTACTTACTTGGGTTTATGTTGGTAAGGACCGGGAATGAATCGTCATGGCAAGTTCTAGAGTCGTAAGAAACCAAGCGGCTATTCACACAAGAAATGAAAGATGAGCATTTAGTTTAAAGATGTATATTTGTATGCTCAATTAAAGGCTCAAAACTCACTTTTTGTGGGAATGGGTTTTTAATGTGATCAAGTATATATAATCAAATTTTAACTAGATTTGTCATGCCGTTTCATAATTTTCTTATGTTGGTTCTTTTTATCACGACGCTATCGGTTGTAAATTCGTAAAAATATAACCTTTTTAGAACTTGTTTTTCCCAATTTAAACCAAGACAAGTAAAAAAAATAAAATGTTTTTGAAAAAAAATTGGGGTGTTTAGCGGTTCCAATAGAGTTTTGTGTAAGGCTTGTAATTAGGACTTGCAAAATTCAAGGTTTTAGCATCCCCCCCACACTTAAATTACACATTGTCCTCAATGTGTCCTAGAAATATGTTTTTAGGTTGATTGAATGTGTAAAAGGTGTGTTCAAAACAAAAATTTATGTTACTGGGCATCTGGACACGGGCCGTGGTGTCCGGGCACGTCCCCGTGTTCAGATTGCCAGTAATAGAAAGTAACAAAAGGCTGGGCACGGGGGCGTGTTAAGCGAACACGCCCCGTGTCCAGTTACCTGAACTGGGCGTTTTTCTGCAGATCATTGAGCACGGGGTGTTGGCTGAGCACGGCCAGTGCTAAACTTGTTGTAATGAAGAAAAATTGTCGGGAGGCTCTGTTTTTGTGCATGGGGTGTTGGTTCAAGCTTCCCTTAGTATCCTTCACCATCCTGAGTATGTTTTATTCCTGAAAGTTAAAACTAAACTAGAAAGCATAAAAGTTAATCTAAACTAAAACTAAGGATAGTCCCGCGGAATGCCTCCGTGGTGCGCCACGTTTATAAGGGTCCTTGGCTAGACCCAAAGTCAGTCATATGTTTCCCAAGTGGGATGTTTTGCATCCCATGTTGCACCGTCGGAGAGCATCATCCAAACTTGAGTCTATGACTTTCATGTAATTGACCGGGTCGTCGTCTTCTACTCTCTTACCGACCCCAAACTTCATCTCCTTGTCCCCAACCCTCAATGTTAGTGTCCCACCATTCATATTTACCACTGCGTGGGCCGTAGCTAGGAATGGCCTCCCTAGGATGAGTGGTACTTCGGTATCTTCCTCCATATCTAGTATGACAAAGTCGGCCGGGAAGACAAAGTCTCCGACTTTAACCAATAGATTTTCAGCGACACCTTGTGGATATTTTACAGACCTATCGGCGAGTTGTATGCTCATTTTTGTAGGGCTTGTTTTCCCTAGTGCGAGTCGGTCGAACATTGATGCGGGCATGAGGTTGATACTAGCCCCGAGGTCGGCTAGTGCATTGCGAATGGGTGATTCCCCAATTGGACAAGGGATAGTGAAGCTTCCGGGATTGATCTTCTTTTGCGGGAGTTTATTGAGTAGCAAGGCGGAGCATTCTTCGCTTAAATTAACTAATTGCAATGATTCGATTTTCCTTTTGTGAGTGAGGAAGTCCCTCATAAATTTTGAATATTTAGGCAGTTGAGTTAGGACTTCGACAAATGGAATATTAACATGCAATTGTTTTAGTAAATTTATGAATTTTGTGAATTACTCATCGGTCTTTTGGCGAAGTAACCGACCGGGGTACGGTACCGGAGGATTCTTGGTAGGCTCTTGATTTGGTGGAGGAGCCGTCCCTTGTTGGGGGTGTCGGTGAAGTTGCGGTTTGGCTAGATCGGCTCTTTTCAGTTGGAGGAAGCGGAGCCTCCTCGGGACCTATAGTACGGTTTCTCAATGTGATGAGAAGCACTTGCGCCTTTGGGTTGGTTTCGGTATTGCTGGGTAACGCGCCTTGTGGTCTCTCGGAGAAATTTTGAGCTAGTTGATTTAGTTGTTTTTCAATGTTTTGAATACTAGCTTGTTGATTTCTAAAGTTAGATTCCAGTTGTTGAAATCGATCTGAGTTTTTCTTTTCGGTGTCGGAGATGAGGCGAGAGATGGTATCCTCAAGCCTTTCTCGTCCCCCTTGTTGTTGAGAGAAATTTTGTGACTCGTTTCTTGGTTGTTGAAAGTTTGTTCTTTGGTTTAGATTTTGTTGGTCACTACCATTGCCGGGTTCTCTCCAACCAAGGTTAGGGTGGTTACGCCATCCTTGGTTGTAGGTACCCGTTGGAGGACCTGATGGCCTTGGTCTATTATCAATGTAGTTTACCGTTTCTGTTTGATTATCCATTTCTTTCATACAACTCCAATTTTCATGTGGCCCACCACACCCTTCACAAGCCATAACCGAGGCCATTTTTGCCATTTCTAACTTTTTGATTTTTGAAGTAAGGGCCTCGATTTGGGCTTGCAAAGAGATGCTTTCGTCAACCTTATGGGCGCCCGGGGCAATAGGTTTTGTGCCTCGGGGAGTGTGCCACTGAAAATTAGTTTGATCAATTTCCTCAATTTGATTATAAATTTCATTTGGGCGACGATTACCTAAAAGACCCTCAGAGCTAGAGTCAAGTGTTTGTCTTGTGTGTGGCAGCAACCCATTATAGAAAGTGGATACTTGTTGCCATACTGCAAGACCATGATTAGGACACTTTCTTAGTAGCTCCTTGAACCTTTCCCAAGTTTCATATAAGGATTCCCCATCCTCTTGTGAATATGTATTAATTTCAGTCATTAATTTAGCCATTTTAGTAGGAGGGAAATACTTATATAAAAACTTTTGAGCTAGTTCATCCGAGGTGTTTACCGAACAAACTGGGAGGGTATTAAGCCAAGCCTTAGCTCAGTCCTTTAGTGAAAATGGAAACATTCGGAGGCGGATGGCGTCATTTGATGCTCCATTGATCCGAAAAGTATCACATATTTCCAAGAAGTTAGTAATATGTAAATGGGGATCTTCGTCCGCAAGCCCGTGGAAGGTTGCGGAGTTTTGGAGCATTTGTATCAAATGCGGCCGAAGTTCGAAGTTGTTGGCCTCGACATTCGGTGCATTGATAGCGGCGCCAAGATTACCTACGGTGGGCCGTAGGTAATCCATGAGGGTACGTTGATCCGCCATTGGAAGTGGGTCCCCTGAAACTTTCTCTTTGTTTTTAGCTTTAAGTCTTTTTTCTTAGAAAGCGTTCGGGTTCGTCTAAAGGTTCTTTTATGTCTTTACTGGAACTGGAGCTCAACACTGCGTAGAAAGTTCAGGTGCGGCACCTGGGTTCCAAGTCCTACAATAAAAACAAAAAAGAACGTTGGTCAGAAGTTTCACCACGGCCCCGTGCTCAGATGAACACGGCCCGTGGTCGGAGTTATAGTGATTGTTTTCCGGATCCCTGTTACTGGGGAGCTCGACACGGCCCCGTGCTGCACCAACACGACCCCGTGCTCAACTCTCTGTAACTCTGAAAATAAAAAATGTCAGTGACAATGTTGGGCACGGCCCGTGTCCGACCAGGCACGGCTCCATGCTGAGCTCTGCAGAAAACTAAAAATTTAAGAAAAATCATAAAAAAAACAGAAAAATAAGAAAAACGATTAGGCCGTTGATTCCTAACTTTCTTAAAATCCTTGTGCGTAGTGCGTGATAGGTTTTTATATATATTTTTAGCCCCTTTTAACACTTTAGTCAAGTTTTAAATTTATAAAAAAACGATATTTTACTAACACTAAACACACATATGGGCAAGTCCACCCATCGTAAGCGTTGTATAGCGTTGGTAAGATACCGACGTCGTCCAAGGACACAAGAGCTTTTAGTACCGGTTTATCCTCAACGTCTAATCAAATCAAAATTTTAGGAAAAATGTTTTAAACATGAAAGTAAAAACTAAAAATGCTGAAATTAAAAATAAAAATAGAAACAGATAGACAAGATGAATCACTTGGATCCGACTCGCCTTTAGTGTAACCTTTGATATTTTCCGCACTTTTGCCCTTTTTAAGAGATTATCTTAGTTATAGTAGTAGGCCCCTCTTTTGAAGGTGGCGTTACCCTCAACCCAGTAGTTTGAGTCAGCAAGGATACAATCCTAAAGGGTTGGATTATTGAAAGATAATTAATTAAGTTATTAATGCGTAAAGTGGTAGGCCCCTCTTTCGAAGGTGACGTTACCCTCGGCTAAGTGGTTTGAGTCAGCAGGGATACAATCCCAAGTAGCCGGGTTAATGTATTAATAGTAGTTTACATATGAGGGGATCAAGCGATTCGCACCCCCGTCGTCCAATACCAGTGGGTATTGAAGGAGGTCCTAGTAAGCTTGACCCAGGTCCTTGCAGGATCTATACACTGAACAAGGCAAGAACCTTACCAAACCATTCCCTTAACCCCAAACCAGGTAGCCAACATATCTCTATATAGACCATAGAGATATAAATGGTGTAAATATTTTATTTTATATAGACAGTAAAATAAAGCCAAAACACCACGGACAAATGATAAGGAAGTTTCACCTTTAACATAAGAAACTAGTTATTAAAGTCATTAATACAAAACCAAATAAAAAGTGCGAAAAGATTAAAAAACAAAAGTATTACACTAAATGCTTGTCTTCACCAAGTGATGTAAGAGACTTAGGCAAACATGGCCTTTGATTGTCAAGAACCTTTACTATCAATCTTGGATCCCGAGACTACTACACACACTCTATGATGGATGATGGATGATGGTGGTGGATGAGGGTGTTGTGTTGTGATGGTGGTGGAGTGTGGGTGAAGTGGGAGAGAGGTTGTTTGCCAAGGGATGCCTTTGAAGTGAACCAAGCTGTGACAACTCGAGTTTCCGACTTTCTTTTTTTTTCGCATTTAGTGCACGTTGACTTTGACTGTGTAGTTGTTTGACTTGTTTAACTTGTAACTGTATACGTTAATTTATAATGAACAATTGTGGTTGCATGATTTTGTGTTTGGCTGTATATCATGAAACACCTGTTGAAAACTTAAACTGTTTAAAACATGGAAGGACCTGACGAAACAGACTGTTTCGCCATATACATTCCGACGAAACTGGTGTGTTTCGCCATCAAGCAACTCGACGAAACAGTGTGTTTCGCCATATCACCTCACGACGAAACTGATGTGTTTCGTCGGCCCATTGATTCGCAAAGCCCATTAAGGGCCCAGAACGGTAATTCGTGGATATTAAGTGAAACCGACTTCCTGTTTCACACTTTTATCAAAAATAGAAACCCTAGAACTCTCTCTTTTGAAAAGGCGATACCCATCATCAACCATCATCTTTCTCTCTCGAATCCTCCCTTGTTCATCCCGAATATCTCGGTTAGTGCGTGCTTGTCTAAATCGGTTTCTTTGTCCCTTGATTTCTTTATACATGTTGTGTTTATGCTTGATTTCTGGATTATAGGAGTGTATGTGTATGATGAATACTTAGGGTTTCATGAACCTCTCAATGATTATGCATGTTAGCGGGTATGCATAGAGTATGGATTTTATGAGTGTTGTTTTGTGATGATTACATGATTTTATTGATGAAGATGATGATATGATCCCTGGTTCATTGATGTTTCGGTTGTGATGCATAGATTAATGGTTGGTAACATAAGACTCATTATATTGAGCGAGGATTGAATGATTTCTGTGTTGAACGATTTCTGTATGATGAGGAATTGCTGTTTTACGGCTGTTAGGGTTTATGTGTTTTTCGCTCTGCTGTAACTGATGTCTGCGAAACTGAACTGTTCGACGAAACAGAACTCTCGGCGAAACAGAATGTGTTTCGCCAAGAGTAGTCGACGAATCAGAAGTTCTGTTTCGCCAGGGGACACCTCGACGAAACAGAATGTGTTTCGCCATTATATGTGTTTCGTCATTTTCTGTGTTTCGCCAACATGCGTGTTTCGCCGAATAGCTGATCTGTGCAGTAACTTGAGTTAATTATGTTAAGTGTTAACTGGAATATTTGACTGCTGTTAAGTGTAGCCATCTTGTATATGATTGTGATTACGTGCTACATGTTTATACGTGAGCAACTTGAACACCAACTGATTATTCTATACGTGCGTACTTTAGGACGTGATTGACTTACTTTGAGCACATACTTAGCATACCGAGCAAACTCAGGTGAGTTCACACCCTTACTAAGGCATGGGATTCCCAGGGTTTGGGGAATGGGATGGAAGGAATAAGGTTGAATAGATTCGTACATACACTGATACTAGACTACCATACCATTGTCCTCGGTTGTGAAGGACACATACGTAAAACCTACGTATACTTATGCTACTCGCTATCCTCGGTTGTGAAGGATACTCACGTAAAACCTACGTGAACTTATACTCAATACTATCCTCGGTTGTGAAGGATACTCACGTAAAACCTACGTGAACTTATACTCAATACTATCCTCGGTTGTGAAGGATACTCACGTAAAACCTACGTGAACTTATACTCAATACTATCCTCGGTTGTGAAGGATACTCACGTAAAACCTACGTGAACTTATACTCAATACTATCCTCGGTTGTGAAGGATACTCACGTAAAACCTACGTGAACTTATACTCAATACTGTCCTCGGTTGTGAAGGACACTTACGTAAAGCCTACGTAAACTATGTACGTACTACTGTTCTCGGTTGTGAAGAACACTTATGGTTACAAATAGTCTAGTGTATATGCAGCATGGGAAGCCCCCACTAATAGAACATACGATCGGCCTAGTAGCGCCACATGTTATGAAACAAACTTACAATTACGAACTTATTTACTGTGAACTCGCTCAACTAGTTGTTGATTCTCTGTTACATGCCTTGCAGGACCTTAGGTACATATGGAGCTTGCACAGGAAGGAGCAGGTCGTTGTGGGATACGGATCGTAGACGATATTTGAACTTATAACTTATGTTGGGTTTACATTAAATGCTTCCGCTGCACACTTGTTTATATTTGGTTATGGAAACACCTATCGTATTGTTGTATGACTTTTACTATTTTACTTATGTTCAATATGATTGGTGGCTTGATCCTGGTCATGTCACGCCTCTAAGCGGTGGTACTCCGCGGGTGGATTTTGGGGGTGTGACAGATTGGTATCAGAGCCATTGGTTATAGAGAACTCGGTTTTAATAAGGGGAAAACATTTTTATTAAAACCAGACTATAACCAGAACAGTGCTCTCAACGATCCACAACGACGCTTCGCTCCACGTGCAAGACTCAACATCATAGGTACTACTATTCATGTTACCTTACTACTTGCTAGAACTACATAGAACTTTGCTCGTGGTATGCTTAGATTACATTGCTCACTATTTGTTATTGCATGAGGATACTTGTGTGCTCACTCTCTTCGCACTATTCGCGAACCTCTCACCCACATGTTCTCCTTGATGTCAAGATCATGTGTGGACGCGTTAACCTAACTCAAGCCCAGTTGGCGGCTTCGATCACTGAACAAGTTACTGCAGCACTCGCAGCTGCCCAGGCAGGAGGTGTAACCTGCCATCACCACTTACTCTAGGATCCTTAGATCCTACTCTCGTAACTCAACACTTGTGCTTAATTTTGATTACTCTTACGCACACGACAAGTCAACACGCTCAGCCACCTGTGTGCACATACACGATTTTTATGGACTGTCGTCCTACTACTTTCAGCGACACTCGAATCGGCCTTCAAATGTGCGAATGACCTGAGGCTCGTAAGGTGAAATATGCCACTGATATTCTCGAAGGTACTGCGCAAACTTGGTGGAGCGCGCAAGTTACGATACTGGGGCTGGCGGCTGCTAATGCCACCCCATGGAATGATTTTAAGGAACTGATCAAACGTGAATACAGTAGTTATGATGCCATCCACAAGTTGGAAGTGGAGTTCTTTAACATGAAGATGACGGGATCAGAGATAGAAGCATTGAAACCAGACAACGTCAGGGCTGAAGCCCTATGCGGCTCAAGGCAACGCTTAGAACAGAAGGAAGATGGTGCTTACTACGTCACAGGACGCATTTGGGTCCCACTGTACGGCAACCTACGCGAGCTAGTAATGGATGAAGCTCATAAGTCTTGCTACTCAGTACATCCTGGTTCGGATAAGATGTACCACGACCTCAGAACTACATATTGGTGGCCTAGCATGAAGGCCCACATAGCCACATACGTTAGCAAATGCTTGACTTGTGCGAGAGTCAAGGCAGAATATCAGAAACTGTCAGGACCACTCCAACAACCTGAAATACCACAATGGAAATGGGAGCAAATTTCCATGGATTTTGTTACTGGCCTACCTAGATCTCAGCGCGGAAATGATACTATTTGGGTGATCGTAGATCGACTCACAAAGTCTGCTCACTTCTTAGCAATCAAAGAAACAGACAAGTTCTCTACCTTGGCAGACATTTACTTAAAAGAAGTGGTCTCGAGGCACGGAGTGCCCACCTCCATCATCTCTGATCGTGACGCACGTTTTACTTCAGAACTGTGGCAAGCAATGCACAAATCTTTTGGCTCTCGTTTAGACATGAGCACAGCTTATCACCCTCAGACAGATGGGCAGTCTGAGCACACTATTCAAACTCTAGAAGACATGCTTCGGGCGTGCGTAATTGACTTTGGCAATGGTTGGGAGAAACATCTGCCACTCGTGGAATTTTCGTATAACAACAACTACCACACCAGCATTAAAGCTGCACCATTTGAGGCATTGTACGGGCATAGGTGCCGGTCACCTCTCTGTTGGGCAGAGGTGGGGGAAAGTCAAATCACAGGTCCAGAAATGGTAGTTGATACTACTGAAAAGATTGCTCAAATACGACAACGCATGGCGGCAAACTCAATCCACGATACGTTGGACCTTTCGAAGTTATTGAGAAAATAGGCAAAGTGGCCTACAGACTGAACTTACCAGCTGAACTCAGTGCAGTTCACAACGTCTTTCACGTGTCGAATCTGAAGAAGTTTCTGTCAGATGAGACCCACGTAGTTCCTTTGAAGGAGCTCACTATCGACGAACGGTTGCATTTCGTCGAAGAACCAGTTGAAATCACGGACCGGGATGTTAAGGTCCTCAAGAACACGAGAATCCCTCTTGTACGAGTTCGTTGGAACTCCCATCGCGGCCCAGAGTTCACCTGGGAGCGCGAAGATCAAATGGAACTCAAATATCCCCAGTTGTTCGAAAACAATGCAACTACTACTGAGGCTGAAGCTACTACAGAAGTTCGGGATGAAATCCCAACTCAACGGGGGGATGATGTGACACCCCAGGAAAACCAGTAAACGATAACTTACCTAGCTTCCTCAGTAACCGCATGCTAAATTTCGGGACGAAATTTCTTTCAAGTTGGGGATAATGTGACAACTCGAGTTTCCGACTTTCTTTTTTTTTTTTTTCGCATTTAGTGCACGTTGACTTTGACTGTGTAGTTGTTTGACTTGTTTAACTTGTAACTGTATACGTTAATTTATAATGAACAATTGTGGTTGCATGATTTTGTGTTTGGCTGTATATCATGAAACACCTGTTGAAAACTTAAACTGTTTAAAACATGGAAGGACCTGACGAAACAGACTGTTTCGCCATATACATTCCGACGAAACTGGTGTGTTTCGCCATCAAGCAACTCGACGAAACAGTGTGTTTCGCCATATCACCTCACGACGAAAATGATGTGTTTCGTCGGCCCATTGATTCGCAAAGCCCATTAAGGGCCCAGAACGGTAATTCGTGGATATTAAGTGAAACCGACTTCCTGTTTCACACTTTTATCAAAAATAGAAACCCTAGAACTCTCTCTTTTGAAAAGGCGATACCCATCATCAACCATCATCTTTCTCTCTCGAATCCTCCCTTGTTCATCCCGAATATCTCGGTTAGTGCGTGCTTGTCTAAATCGGTTTCTTTGTCCCTTGATTTCTTTATACATGTTGTGTTTATGCTTGATTTCTGGATTATAGGAGTGTATGTGTATGATGAATACTTAGGGTTTCATGAACCTCTCAATGATTATGCATGTTAGCGGGTATGCATAGAGTATGGATTTTATGAGTGTTGTTTTGTGATGATTACATGATTTTATTGATGAAGATGATGATATGATCCCTGGTTCATTGATGTTTCGGTTGTGATGCATAGATTAATGGTTGGTAACATAAGACTCATTATATTGAGCGAGGATTGAATGATTTCTGTGTTGAACGATTTCTGTATGATGAGGAATTGCTGTTTTACGGCTGTTAGGGTTTATGTGTTTTTCGCTCTGCTGTAACTGATGTCTGCGAAACTGAACTGTTCGACGAAACAGAACTCTCGGCGAAACAGAATGTGTTTCGCCAAGAGTAGTCGACGAATCAGAAGTTCTGTTTCGCCAGGGGACACCTCGACGAAACAGAATGTGTTTCGCCATTATATGTGTTTCGTCATTTTCTGTGTTTCGCCAACATGCGTGTTTCGCCGAATAGCTGATCTGTGCAGTAACTTGAGTTAATTATGTTAAGTGTTAACTGGAATATTTGACTGCTGTTAAGTGTAGCCATCTTGTATATGATTGTGATTACGTGCTACATGTTTATACGTGAGCAACTTGAACACCAACTGATTATTCTATACGTGCGTACTTTAGGACGTGATTGACTTACTTTGAGCACATACTTAGCATACCGAGCAAACTCAGGTGAGTTCACACCCTTACTAAGGCATGGGATTCCCAGGGTTTGGGGAATGGGATGGAAGGAATAAGGTTGAATAGATTCGTACATACACTGATACTAGACTACCATACCATTGTCCTCGGTTGTGAAGGACACATACGTAAAACCTACGTATACTTATGCTACTCGCTATCCTCGGTTGTGAAGGATACTCACGTAAAACCTACGTGAACTTATACTCAATACTATCCTCGGTTGTGAAGGATACTCACGTAAAACCTACGTGAACTTATACTCAATACTATCCTCGGTTGTGAAGGATACTCACGTAAAACCTACGTGAACTTATACTCAATACTATCCTCGGTTGTGAAGGATACTCACGTAAAACCTACGTGAACTTATACTCAATACTATCCTCGGTTGTGAAGGATACTCACGTAAAACCTACGTGAACTTATACTCAATACTGTCCTCGGTTGTGAAGGACACTTACGTAAAGCCTACGTAAACTATGTACGTACTACTGTTCTCGGTTGTGAAGAACACTTATGGTTACAAATAGTCTAGTGTATATGCAGCATGGGAAGCCCCCACTAATAGAACATACGACCGGCCTAGTAGCGCCACATGTTATGAAACAAACTTACAATTACGAACTTATTTACTGTGAACTCGCTCAACTAGTTGTTGATTCTCTGTTACATGCCTTGCAGGACCTTAGGTACATATGGAGCTTGCACAGGAAGGAGCAGGTCGTTGTGGGATACGGATCGTAGACGATATTTGAACTTATAACTTATGTTGGGTTTACATTAAATGCTTCCGCTGCACACTTGTTTATATTTGGTTATGGAAACACCTATCGTATTGTTGTATGACTTTTACTATTTTACTTATGTTCAATATGATTGGTGGCTTGATCCTGGTCATGTCACGCCTCCAAGCGGTGGTACTCCGCGGGTGGATTTTGGGGGTGTGACACAAGCACCTCTATTTATAGCCTGCACAGAAGCCCAGACACGGCCCCGTGTCCATCCACTTTCTCTTTCTTCATTAATTGCAGTTTGTCTGCATTAGTTGATCACGCCCCCTGTGTCCGCTGGGCACGGCCCCGTGTGCAGAAGCATATCTGTACTATCAAGATTTGCTTGGATTCTGCGAATCTTAGCGTTGACCACGGCCGTGTTGAGCTGGGCACGCCCCCGTGTTGGGAAATAGAAGCTTCTACAACTTTGTCTTTTCTGCAGACACTTGGGCACGCCCCCGTGTCCGGTGGGCACGGGGTGTGTTCAGCCGCCTTCTAATCTCTTGTTTTTGCTTGGGAAGATGCTGTCGAGAGGTCGGGCATGCCACGTTTATCCCTTTTCTTATAATTATGTTAGATTTTGCTGCATATTTGCTTCTTTTGTTCATTTACGCTCATTTAATCCTGAAAATACAAAAGGAAGACAAAAGCACATTTTTTCCAACATTAGTACTAAAAAAGTGTTAGTTTTATGCCTCATTTGATGTAATTTATATGTTGCATTTTACACACATCAGCACATTATACCTTATATTAAAAACTAGCTTTTTAGCTACAGTGGCAGTTATCACATGAGCGAGAAAATTGGTGTTTTCTTTAGTACAATTCATTAGGCTTGATGTGAAGATTGTGTTGCAAAGTATGTCCTCCTAGCCCTGCTAGTTTTATATTATATAAGTCATGTAAACATATTTTGACATACATTTTATATTATATAAGCCATGTAAATATATTTTGACATGAGGTTGAGCAATATTAAAGATTTCTTAATTTCTAAATGGTTTGTATTGGGTAGAAACGAGAGTCGAGTTGTTCTTAATTACTTGAGATTGGTTCCTTGAAAACTCGAATCGTATAAGGTTTAAATGAACTTGAAAGTGTGCTCAAACCTAAATAGAAACTCATTATAGGAATGAGCTTGAGCCTAAGATTCATGAATCGAGCTTGATTAAATATACGAGTTAAAATGAATCTATTATTATATGAATATATAACATATGTATAATATATGGTAAATTACACTTTTCGTCCTTTATGTTTGTATCAGATTGCAGTGGATAGCCTTTAACTTCAATAATTACAGTTACAATCATTTATTTGGAAAACTCATTACACTGTGTAGGAACTAGGTTCACGTTTTCAATAAAATATATTACAAAATATATAATAACGAGACTCTCGTTATTTGTGGTATATTCAACTAGTACAATACCGGTTACAAAATTAAATTAACGAAAATAAAATACAAAATAATTGTACCAATCTTGATTCAAGCCAGCGTCTTGGAAGAACTTCAACCGCACCGTCTTGTACGGACCTCCGCTGCAAGAATGAACAAACTGCCGTTGACGGTTTTGGTTGAGGATCGTGTTAGACACAGGGCCCTTAAAACAGATTTCGCGCCTCCTCTCAGACGGTCTGTTTCCAGGATACAACAACCGAAGCAGTAGTTGTACTGCCGGAGATGGCTCTCGCGCCCGAGATTACACCGGGTATAATTTGGTGTTATGCAATTAGGAAAATGTGAAGTTGAGAAAAGAATAATTTAGAGAGTACTCCTCTCTAAATTTTTCATAGAACAAAAAGAACTCTTTAGTGTATATATTTTTTCTCTACGCAAAGATTATGGACTACCATGTTCATATATACACAAATCAAGATTAATGTCATTTAATCTTGTATTAAAACAAGACATTCATTTGTAATAAACAAGATATTAAATCTTGTAATTAACATGACAATTAATCAGATTTTAATCTCTAATTAAATGGACTTAAGTGGTTAGTCAAAAACGGTCATTTTCATCATGACACGAATTAAATGGTTTGAAACAACTAGTTTGACTAGGTCCAACTAGATCTTCTATTACTGTTGCAAACCTGCGTGCGTGCTAGAACTGATCCGCCAGTCCGCGCGCCACACTTCAAGGATCTCATGCCACGCCATATGGAGTCGCGCACCACACGGTTGCGACTACGCATACCAGGACGCCACCTGGTCATGCGCCATGCATACTCGCGCGCCACATGGATGCCACTATGCATACCAGGACGCCACCTGGTCATGCACCATCCAAACTCGTGCGCCACTTGCATTCTTCGCCATAGCCAATGACGTGCACCATGCGCCTAAGGAGCTTGCACCGCATCGACATGTGCCATGCCATAGCATCCGCCTACGCCACCCAAGGTTGCGCCATACGCGGACCCGCCATGTATCTGACCACACGCTCATGGCCAAAAATACAAAGGCGGTGTGCGAAGTTCAAAGTGCACTACATAGTGCCCATAACCCATGGCACGCGCGCATATGTGCACGAGTAAGGGTGCTCCGCACCCTTTAGAGTCCCCACTAGTGTTTGCCTTTAAGGAAACAATATACAAGGAGTGCTCCTCCTTATAAACCACTTTAAGTTTTGTCATCCCATCTATGTGGGACAAGTTGACAAAACTAATCCATTTTATTTATCTTTGTTTGTTCCAAACATACAACTTCAAGCTTCGATATCTCATTCATCTTAGCTCTATTTGGACATAGTTTGAACACAAACCATAAATAATAATTTATACAACACATATATAAATATTATTGATGTCCAAAATATTTAGTGAAAAACTCATTTTCACTAAAATTTCCAACACACTGTACGTCCTTTAGCACTAATAAGGTTAAAATTTTCAGTTAAATTTATTTAACTAAGGGCAGTTTAGTCTTTCTACTTAATTATTTATACTATAAATAAAATATAATAAAATCAAATATAAATACATTTTGTCTCTTTCACTCTCTTTCTCTCTCTCTCTCACTTTAAACACACACTCTCTCTCTCTCAACAAAAAGCACAGACATTTCTGGTGAATCCCAATCACCTCCTCCATCAAATTAACAATTTCTCTCAAAAAATCTTGATGTTCCAGAGCTCAACTCTTTAGCCAAATCCATAGTTTTCTGCCAAATCAACCGCCGATGAAGCCAAAAACCAGAAAATCAGTTGGATCTAAACAACGATGAAGCCAAACTAACCACCAATGAAGCCAAATCAACCGCCGATGAAGCTCAACTCTTAGCCAAATCCATAATTTACTTCCAAAAACTGACCTCGCTGGATCCAAACGACGCTGCAAACCAGAAAACCAGTTGGAGGTCTATTTATGCATAGGTCTATTTCACAACCCCATTTTCTTCCTCTCTAAAAACCGAAACTTTTACCATATCCAACACCTAAAAGAACATATCTGAAAGACGGGAGATGGGAGGCGGTGGTTGTAGTGTCCGACGATGGTGTGGTGGTGGGGTGGGATTTCGTGTTGGTGGTGGTGGATCTGAATCGGAAGACAGGGATGGTGGAGAAAGGTTGGAGTTATTGGATTCAAGCTTTCTTTGTAAGTTAGAACTGGCTTGTTAATTTTGTGAATCTAAATAGGAGTTATTTCTTTGATGAGATTATTGCAATTATATTTTGTTTGAATCGAACACTGAATGTTTGGCGGTGGGGGAGTGACAGTGGGTGGTGGTTGGACTGAAAGCTAGTTGAAATGGACAAGGGGGTAGAATGACATAAATGCACTCACATGAGGTGCACATGATCTGACTTAACATAAAATTTTAACCTGGTTAGTGCTAAAGGACGAAAGGTGTAATGAGTTTTCAAATAAAGGATTGTGACTGTAATTATTGAAGTTAAAGGCTATCCACTGCAATCCGATACAAACATAAATGACAAAAAGTGTAACATTATCTGACTTAACATAAAATATAAAGTAATGTAACATATACATACATAATCATAATATCATTATAATGAGTTAAACGAAATATATTTAGTTATATGTAACTATATGTAGTGATATGAAAAACAATTATTAACAAGTTAAAAAAAATAGTTGAGATATTAAATGAATAAAACGTGAGTCTTGCTCGAGCTTCGGAATTAAAGCTCGAAACATGTCGAGCTCAAACTCAAGCTCTATTAAAATTAACAAGCTAGGTTTAAACTTTGTGAGGCCTCTTGTTCCGCTCAACCCTTTTACCCAATAATAATAGGGTTATAGTACAAAATTTTGTTGATTTTGTGATTATCAATAGGGTTATACTACAACCAAAATCTTGTTGATTTTGTGATTATCAAATATACATGTTATGAAATTAATATTATTAATTGCTTTTATATAAATCGATTTATGCATTAAGAAAATATATATTATGTAGAACAAAAGGTATGAGCATCCAATTATTTTTTTAATTGACACTGTTTTATGCAGTGTTGCAGAAGGCGGTCTAGGCGGCCGATTAATCGGCGCCTAGGCGGTAATCGGTTGGCCATCACCTAAAAATGAGCAAATTGGTCAAAAAAATCGGTCCAGGTCAAAATCGGTACAAGGCGGTCCTAGTCGGTGTTAATCGGAAGAAATCAGACTAATCGGACCCAGGTTTTTTACTCAATAAACCCGAATTTTAGACCCGGCCCATGGTTTTAAAGGGTTATTCACGTTCTAAAAGTGTTGCAGAAGTTATAACCCTATATTTACAGCCATCAAAGCTCTGCAACATCCTTCTTCTCCGACCTCCCCTTCTCCGCACACCACCACCACAAGCTCCACGGCACACCACCACCACAAGTTCCGCGGCACACCACCACCACCACAAGCTCTGCAACATCCTTCTTCTCCGACGAGACTTGTTAGTTTAATTGTTTAATTATATGTTTAATTGTTGTTTATTATAATGATGATTTGTTAGTTTAATTGTTTCATCAGTTTTGATTCATCAGTTTTGGTATTAACTAATTGCTTATGTTTGAACCATACTATTTGAAACTTGAATTATTTATGTGAATTTTGAAGTATGATTTTTATATTATTGTGTATATATATATATATATAAATTTGAAAAATTACATATAAAAATTCCCATTGTGACTTTTTTTAAAAGAAAACTTCACTAAAACACAGCCAACCCGAAACCCGGGCGGCACAGAACAACACACAACTAAATAATTACAAATTTACACCAGTTATCCCAAGAGACCTGATTCGACTTAGACCTATTCTTAAACTAGAGATACCAGGTTGAGCGAATATCACTGAAAACATTGTCAATCTTAGAGATCTTTCCGGAAAAAATTACCTCATTTCTCGCCTTCCATATATGCCAGCACACTATCAGAACCAACCCATGGTAAACCTCTTTCGCCTTACTGTCGAGCCCACAAAACTTAATTGCCTTCACAATGTCTTTAAAGGAAAAAGCCACCAGGTAAGGAGTTTTGGTCCAACTACTGATCTTCTGCCATAGATTCGAAGAGAAGCTGCAGGCGGTGAACAAATGGACCACAGTTTCCGAACTTGAGTTACATAACGGGCAAACGTCATCCAAGATAGGTATGTTTCTTTTACAAAGATCGACTCTAGTAGGAATCCTCTCTAACTCGGCCCTCCACGCGAACAAGTTGCATTTCAGCGGAATCCATTTGCACCAATCCTATACGAACCTAGAGTTGCTGTCCAAATTTCTGTCAAAGAGTCTCTTGATCGAACCCACACTGAATTCACCGACTTGATCTCCCTGCCACACTCATTTATCTTTCTTGTCCGAAATATTCATCGCGTAGCATCAGACAAAGACTGGCCCACTCAGCCATTTCCTCGTTGGTAGCTGGGACGCTTTTCCACTGCCACCTAGCATCTAGGTTCGACACTGGCCTAACTATACGATCCCGAACCTTACATTTCTTCTCGGATTCCAAACGAAAAAGGTTTGGAAAGCAGTTTTTTAAAGGCTCCTTCTGCAACCATTGGTCCAGCCAGAAGTAGATATCCAATCCATTTCCCACTTCGCCATTCATCAAATTCTGGAAGCAATCATCCCCGATGATCGGTTTGGAAGCAATCATGACTATATTACCGCACACCCCTCCCAGCGTAGCACGGACTAGGAAAAAATCCCAAGAGTTCCTATGTGCGTGTAAAGCCGTAATAACTCTACCCCACAAATTCTCCGTTTTCATTTCAAACCTCCTCCCCCATTTCAGGAGGAGCGCGTTATTAATAGTACTTAACTTTCTCAGCCCAAGACCACCGACTTCTTTCGGAGACGCAATCTGATCCCAGGCAACCCAGTGCAACTTGTATTATTAGCTCCACCCCAAAGATACTTACGAATAATGGCTTCCAGATCCTTAATCACCCCAACTGGTGCCTTGTATAAAGATAGGTAGTAGTTTGGGAGGCTCTCAAGAACCGACTTTATGAGATTCACCCTACCACCTAAAGACAGCACCGAGGCCTACCAAAGGGAAAGTCTTGACTCAAAAACCTTGAAAATTGGTCTCCAGTTCGCAACCCGGTTCATGTTAGCCCCGACGGTTAAGTCGAGATACTTGAATGATAACCTGTCCACTTTACAACCAACCACCGATGCCATAGATTCCAGATCCGACTCTTGAACCCCAATGCCATATAAGTTGGATTTGGCGATATTAATCTTTAATCCCGAACACACATGGAAACACCTTAAAATCCTAACCATGTTTATAACGTTCTCCCTAAACCACTCCCTGATCACAATAGCGTCATCGGCATACAAAAGATGAGAAACCATGGGGCCATTGTTGGGAAGCCGAATCCCCTTAAAAGTTCCACCACTATTAGCTTTATCAATACAACACGATAGAACTTCCATGACTATAAGAAAAAGAAAAGGGGATAACGGATCTCCCTGTCTCATTCCTTTATGGCACTGAAATTCGAACGTCGTTGCGCCGTTCACCAAAACCGAAGCCCTAGCCGATGAGAGCACCCCATGAATCCATCTACACCATAACGGAGGGAAGCCCATTTGAAGCATAGTCGTCTAAAAAAATCCCCAATTCACGTTGTCATACGCCTTCTCGAAGTCTAATTTGAGGATAAAAGCTTTCTTCTTACTTTTTTTTTATCCAACTCGTAACCTCGTTTACGATGAGTGGGCCATCCAAAATAAATTTTCCTTTCAAAAATGCAGACTGTGTTTCCGAAATTACCGATCCGATGACTTTTTTAAGACGGTTCGCTAAGACTTTTGATATCTCCTTGCTAATAATGCCAACAAGGCTGATCGGCTGAAACTCATTCAAACCCAAGGGATCCTTAGTTTTAGGAATTAGAGCTATAAAGGAGTTAGCACACCCCCTGCTAATGTCACCGCTGCTATAGAAAGCATTGAAGACCTGCAACCCGATTAATCTCTATTAATCCCGATTAATCCCTAGGCGGTACCTCACCGTCCGACTAGCGCCTAGCGCCTTCTACAACATTCGTTTTATGTTTATATCCCATAGTAAATTAATGTACATATATACCCACCCATACATAGTCTTTGTTTTTGGCGTATAGAGTTTCATGAACAAAACAGTCAAACAGATAACATCAATTATAATAAATACACAACCACCTTGAGTAAAGTCTCAAAGTTGTAACTTTAAAGTCATTGAATTGGTGTCATATTTTCTTGGTATCCCGCAAATTAATGCAAAGTACTTTGTTACACTTGATATTTTTAAATTTTAGGATGAGTGGTCCACCTTCATCTTAACAAAGATAATGTGGAACCATATATGACTGATTCCTTTAGGGTTATGTAAAAATCGGCTTCCATGAATAAAATCAAAGAATAAAACCATGAGTAAATTGATTCTCGATTAAGATTTTTTAGAACCAACATGGTGTTAGAAAATAACTACTGTTTTGTATCCACTGATTAGAAAACCACTGATCAGTTTGTTAAACTACTGATCAGTTTAAGCACTGATCAGTGTAACCACTGATGAGCTTAAACTACTGATCAGTTTAAGCACTGATCAGTCTAACCTCTGATCAAATTAACCGAAACCACTGATCAGTTTAAACTGAACCACTGATCTGGACAAAACCACTGACCAGTGAAACCACTGATCAGAAACTGCTGATCCACCACTGTCGGTATGAAGCAGTGGCAAGTTAGAACAGAACCACTGATCAGAACAGTGGTTAGAAAAAACAGCAATTAGAAGTAGAAAAGAAACAGTTAACGAGTGAACCGGGCTTGTGTTTGACACAATTCCCTTAAACAGATTCGTCGTCTGTTCCCAGGGTACGCCGGTTCGAAGCAGCACCGCGCACTGCCGGACTTGAGCACTTGCCTGAAAAGAACAAGAAGCTGTGTTGCAGAGATAGAGAGAAGAGAAGTTGTTGTTTTCTGTGTGTCTCAACTGATAAGCTTTTCCTTCGATTTATAGTGTCAGAACTATAACCGAAATCAGCAAATTAAAGACCAAATAATGATCATTAGAATATCAGTTAAAGACCAAATAATGGTCATTAGAATAATCATTTCAAACATAAATCAGTTAATTGAAATAATGATCATTCATTCATTTCGGTTTCAAAAACAGAAAGTCAAGAGTGCAAAAACTGGTCCACGCGGACTCGGGTTTTCGGAACTGCATTCGTGTCCGCAGGACGTGCGGGCGTACACGAGTTCAACTAAATCCGGTTCCATTTTTTTGCACCCCCCCCTGCGTGCGGGTAGGACTTGTGGTAAAACATGTCATAAGACTTCAAAGGCTTCATTAAGGTTTCACCTTATAAATAGCCTATCTTTTCACTCCCACACCGATGTGGGACAAGGTGAATTACCAACTTGAGACTTTCATTCACACTAAACTTCCAACACATGGTTCTTGATTTTATATTTTATGGAATAGTTATTGATTAAAGTTGTTTCTAAAATTCTACTTATGGGTTCGGCTCGGTTCACTCCAGACCAGACTTGAACCAACTTGAACTTAATTGTTTTTTTCTTTAATCCTTTTTCAAACTTAAAACGAAATTGTATAATGTTTATATGCTTTATCTTATACTTCACCAAGTTCTTATCTGATGTATGCATACAATCTTATTTTGTTTATATGCCTTTGACCCCTCGCACCCCACTACAATCTTATTAGAAAATGTTTCGGATATTGCTTGTATAAATGTGGTATTTTGTTAAATAGATTACTTTCATATATTTTCTTAGTTTTGTTTCAGTTATGAAAAGGTTTGACTTTGGCTTAAAGAATTTAAAAACCATTACTAGCACTTTAGCTCAAAACGTTTATATATTTCGTATTAAACATTAATGTTTTATGTGTAAGCCAAAAGACAGAGAAGATGAGGACATGCAGGCACCGGAGGAAGACACCATACGAAGACTCTTTCGATAACATAGATGACCTCGGGAGAAGGAAGCAACTCGAGCAAGAGAAGATCGCTAGGAAAGGGTACGATGATGAAGAGTAGGGTGTAGCGAAGAGCAAAAACCAAAAACTTCCGGAGGCGAAACAAAGGCGGCGATGTTGGAGCTTCAGAAGTGTACAACCTTTTACGTTTCCAACTTACCGGATTGGTGTGACAGTGATAGACTTTGGGAAGCATTCAAACACTTCAAGAATCTAGAGGATGCATACGTACCGCCGAGGAGAGATGCTGCAGGCAACCGTTTCGGGTTCCTAAGACTCGCAAATGTGGTTAGGACTCGGGGTTGGATCATGGAGCTGGCGAAAATTCCTATCGACGGTGCTAAGATAGGGGTTAATTTAGCAAAATTCAACAAGGATGGGTCAAGGAATGCAGGGCGGTTCCCTAGAGCTGATCCCATCCCTCCTTCTTACCAGTAAGTCAATCCGAAACCTTGCACGGATAGAATTCCTCATAATAAGGAGGTTAAATCGAGTGGGGGCTCGTCATGGGCTCATATAGCGGGTAGTTCGGCCAGCTCGTCGGTGATCAGAACTATCAAGATGGATCACTCCTTTCAAGCTCGGTCAGCAGAGGAGTCGTGGTCGTTAATTGGGATTCTCCAGGACATCCCAGCAGCTAAGGATTTTCAGTCGGAGCTGTTTTTTATGGATTGTGGGATATTGGAGGTGAAATACTTGGGAGGGGTCAGATTACTCCTTTCGTTCCCATCCTCTCTAGCGTCGAGCTCATTCTTTGATAATAAGGATAGTTGGGCTCAATTGTGGAGTATTGAGACTTTTGAAACCATTGGAAGAAATTTTGGCCATATTGTGTTTCCGCCTGATGCGAGTAGTAAGGATGTTAACCTATCCTCTAGCGTGGTAGGGGTTTTCGTTTATCATGGGCTGAGTATCAATGAGAAAATTAATTTGGATCATAAGAGTTCGTCTTGGTTAATTTGGATATCGGAGGTTAGCAGGAAATGGAACCCCATTTTCAATTGCCACCCGTCGATCCCGCTGGATGTTCCGATTCTTAATACGCCGGTAAATCAAAAAGATGCCGGAGAAGACCAACAGTCGACGGAAGGGGAAGAGGTGCTTGGGGAGAAGGGTGTGCATGGGAAGTTGGTGGTGAATGATGATGGCATGGATTCCGAGGCTTTTGGTGGCGCACGTGATGAAGAGTCAGAAGATTGTCTGATACATGAGGAAGCTACATGGGTTCCACATACAATGGCTAATGTTGTTCAGGATGGGGGTGGGCCAACCCACTCGACGCCAGTCCAACAAGTTAATAGGCCCAATTACTTTAATGAACCTCCAAGTCCACTAAAGGCAAATAGTGACCCCTTTGATCTAGAGCCCATAATTAAGTCTAACCTTTCTTATGTTACGACCAGGAGAAAAAAGTCAAAACAGAGCAACAAAAAGAAAGTTGTGGTTTCACAGGAAGTTCCAGTGGAGGAGGGAGAACAGGAGATTGGAGAAATACAGGGTCAATTGGACATGGACGGTGATCTGGGTGCTCAGGTTGTGTTTGATGATTCCCTGAGTGCGAGTGAAGAAGAGCGTAGGTCCCACATCAACGTCAAAACCGATCAGACATTATTAGCAGGTGCAAAATTGGGTGTCAATTTACAAGGATTCCGCCGCGAAACAATGGCCTTGGTTAGGGAGGAACTAGAGACACATGGTAACTCATGAATTTATTTTTTTGAACAAAACTCATGAATTTATTATCCATCAATATCAAAGGGGCAGGGGGCCTTGAAAAGACTCAATGGGTGAAGAAGTTGGTTTTGGAAAATAAAGTGTCGTTTCTCTGCGTGCAGGAAACCCAAATGTCAGATTTGGGTTTTGATTTTTTGAAACGGTTCTGGGGTAATGCTGAGGCAGACTCAGTGTCGGTAAACGCTAGAGGGAGATCGGGCGGCTTATTCTGCATCTGGAATCCAAGTTGTTTTCTCAAAACAGGTGTGCATCTTGATGACTCTTTTGTGCTTGCTTCGGGGGTCGTTTCTGGGTCCAAGTCTTTGCTAAATGTGGTCAACGTTTACGCTCCGAGAGAGGCCCCAGCCAGACGCATCTTGTGCGGAAGTTACTGTCTTTGCGGCTCTCCTTCTCAGGTAAATGGGTCTTTATTGGAGATTTTAATGAGGTCAGGGTTTTGGAGGACAAGTTATACTCTCAGTTTGATAGTAGGGGGGGCAACATTTTTTAACGAATTTATAAGAGTTGCGGGTCTGCTGGAGTACGTTATGAGTGGTTGTCAGTTCACATATATGCCTTATAACGGGTCCAGTAAGAGTAAAATTGATAGGGCTTTGGTGTGTGATGATTTTATAGGTTCTTGGCCTCGTGCCAAATTTATTGCCATTCCGAGGTTTCTTTCGGATCACTCACCTATATTATTGGCAACTTCAGTGGTGGATTTCGGGCCTTACCCATTCAATTTTTTTAATAGTTGGTTGGACACCCCGGGTTTCAGTGATGTTGTGCCTAAGGTGGATAATCTTCATCGGTGGGAAGGAGACAGGTTTGTAAACTTCAGAAACTTTCTTAAGTTGCTGAAATTCCATCTTAAAGAATGGAGGGCGAATGGGAAGAAGGTTGAAGAGCCCAGTTTGAGGTCGGCTTTGGCGGATCTGGAGGCAGTTAACAGAGCTTTAAATGCCGAGGAAAAAACCGAAGGGTTGAGTGTAATCTACGCATCAGAACTTATGAAAAGAAGAGGGTTGCCGATTTTCAGCAAAAAGCGAGGCTTCAGTGGGCAAAATTAGGGGATGAAAATTCCCATTTTTTTCACAACTTTGTTAACATAAGGATGGCTTCAAATAGAATTAATTCCTTATGCTTTAACGGAGTCGAAGTTTCGGACCCGATTGAGTTAAAAAGAAAGATTAAGGGTGTGTTTAAGAAACTTTTTTCAGAACCGAAGTGGGTTAGGCCTAAACTGTCTATGGTCGGGTTTCCGGTGTTATCCGGGGAAGTTGCTCGAAAGTTGGTGGTTCGGTTTTCGAGCGTAGAGATTAGGAAGGCCGTATGGGATTGTGGTAGTGATAAGGCCCCAGGGCCGGATGGGTTTCGATTAAATTGGTAAAGAAATATTGGGATATTTTTGAACCAAAATTTACGGCTTTATTTCATCAATTCTTTGCAAAACCGAAGATTTCAGAAGGTTGCAATGCGTCTTTTATAACCCTTATCCCAAAGATTCGGGATCCTAAGGCCGTCTCATATTTTCGTCCTATCTCCTTAGTCGGTTTGGTCTATAAAGTTATTGCCAAAGTGTTAGCTAATAGACTTAAATCGGTTGTTCCTTTGGTTGTCGTGCCGGTACAATCGGGGTTTATTGAAGGAAGATCGATCCTTGATGGTCCGCTTATATTGGGCGAAATATTATCTTGGGCGAAAGTTAAAAAGAAGAAGGTGTTTGTGTTTAAAGTTGATTTCCGCAAAGCCTACGACTCGGTTATTGGAACTTCATTTTGGATATTCTTGAAGGTATGAACTTTCCGATTTTGTGGAGAAATTGGATTAAAACGTGCTTAAATTCGGGGAGGTCGTCGATTCTCGTTAACGGATCCCCGACCTCGGAATTCCATCTCTATAGAGACCTTCGCCAAGGATACCCAATGTCGCCGTTTTTATTCGTTATAATGTTAGAAGCCTTAAACATCTTCATGAATAGAGCGGTGGAGTCGGGTCTCTATAAGGGGGTTGTTTTGCCAAATGGGGGTCCTATTTTATCTCATCTCTTTTATGCGGATGATGTGGCTTTTATTGGGGAGTGGTCGGAAGATAACATTAAAAATATCAACCGAATTTTGAGGTGCTTTTACCTTTGTTCGGGGTTAAAAGTCAATCTCCAAAAGAGTTGCTTGTATGGGGTCAGTGTGAGCGAGGAGGAGGTGGATCAAATGGCGAGCCTTATTCATTGTAAAGCCGGTGAGTTTCCTTTCATTTTTTTGGCCTTCCCATTGGCGCGAACATGAAACGGGTCAAATTTTGGAAACCTATATTGGATAAATTTAATGCAAAATTATCCGGGTGGAAAGCTAAGACACTTTCTTTAGCGGCTTGTGTCACGTTGGCAAAAGCGATGCTTGGGGTGCTTCCTAACTATTACTTCTCTCTAGTTAAAGCACTTGTAGGTGTTATTAAATCTCTTGAGAAGATTAGAAGGTCCTTTGTTTGGGGTGGAGGAAAAATAAAGTGGATTGCTTGGGATAAATTGTTTAGACCAAAAAGACATGGCGGTTTGGGTATCGGGGACATTAAGAGCTTGAATCTAGCCCTTCTCACGAAATGGTGGTGGAAGTACAAAGCATGTAACAAGGCGCTTTGGGTTAATGTCATTCGAGCTATTCACGAGAATAAAGAAGGAGCAACTTCGATCCCTTTTAATAAAAATATTTCTGGATTTTGGAATGACATTGGTTCTGTGGAAAATGAATTTTTGAAGCTAAATTTGTCTTTGAAGGAGAATATTGTTGGGATTATAGGGGCAGGGGATAATGTTCTTTTTTGGGTTGATAATTGGCATACAATGGGGCCCCTAAAAGATGTTTTCAAATCTTTTCTTTTAAATTGCAAAGGTGCAAAATGTTTCTGTGAAAGATTTAGTGGAAGTGGGTAGAGAATTAATTCTTGGCAAGAGCTTTGGTCCAAGGATACATTGACTGCAAATGAATTGCATTAGTTGGGTTTATTAAAAAACCTTCTAGTTGAAGTGAAGCTAAATGGGTCAAAGGACAAGTGGGCTTGGAAAGGAGCGACCCATCTGGATCTCTCGGTTGCTGGGTTGCGCTTTTTGATGAATGGGGCCACTAAAATGATGAGTGTCTCAAATGGCCGCACTGGAATAAATGGATCCCGCAAAAAGTCAAATCTTTTTTGTTGGATGGCCTTTTTGGATCGGATACCGTCTAAGGCGAATCTCGCCACTAGAGGCGTTTACTTACAAGATAACATGTGCATCCGTTGTGGTGAAGAAACGACTCATCATATTTTGTGGGACTGTTTTGTAGCAAAATCGGTTTGGTGGTCGGTTCTGGTTTGGCTGAAACTACCTTTCCCATCTTTCGATCCCTCTTTGGAGCAACTTCTGGGTTTGGTGGCAAACAATAACGGATCAGCGGACTGGAAGAAGGCGGTCGGGGCGGTGATTATGGTGACTTTTTGGGAGATTTGGAAGGCAAGAAACGACAAGCACTTCAACAATCATAATGTTCACTATAATAGAACGGCGGATATCATCAAAGAAAATTCTTTCTTTTGGATTACGAATAAGTCGAAATTTTGTAATATCAATTGGGCTAGATTGTGACAACCCGAACTTTCAAGGTTAGTAACGTTTAATCTCGTGATCTTAACTCCTCGTTATTTCTCTTCAAAGTGTTACACGTTCAGTGCTCGTATGATTCTGTAACCGTATATTAGTGTATTTGGGCCGCAACTGTATTGGGCCACATCTTAGTGTTACATGTTCGAGTGGGCCGCACCCCAAACCCTTGTAGTCCAATAGGAACTAATTAGATGGAAATCGGCCCATTGTGATAACAATTTACCTATAATTGTGACAGCCCAGTTATATGGGCTTGAGCCCATTTCGGCCAAAGAGGGTAACCGCCCCCAAACCCTTATCATTTATAATGCACGTATTATGTTCTTGATTAGCTTAAACTCAAAAATAAAACCCTAAAGCATTACTCCCTTCTTCTTGAATTGTTCGACGACAGTAGACATACCCCCCCCCCCTCTCGAGACATCATCTTGTTCGATCAAGGTATTGGTTACTAAACCCACATCTATGATAACTATAAATTATTAATTAATCATTGTGTTTATGTATAATCTTGATTAATAAAGTTATTGGTACGTTTTATAAACGTGAGGAACTTGTTGTCATGTTAATCATGTTCTGGTATGATAGATTATGTTTAGGGTCACATGTATTAGAAACCTTGATGAACATCCCTTAGACCACTAATAAATCTGCCATAATAGCGAGTTGATGTTGTGACTTGATCTAGCCGTTTCATGAATTATGAATGAGTATGATGTGTGAGCCGATTGAATGTTGGTTGCTAATGTTAGATTTTATTGATGTTAATAATGTTGGTTAATGATATATAGAACATTATGACATAGAATTGATGAGTTTTGTTAATAGTGGTAGTAACAGTAGGTTTATATTAACAAATACATAAGGATTGAACTGGATTAAATGCGATTAGAGTTGATATCAAGAATGTTGATAAACTGATCATATTAACAAATGCCTATGCTATGTGTAAAGGTTTCCTGAAGATGTTTAATAAACTAAGAATTTCATGAGGGTTAATAAACAATGATATTGGGGAGGTATAATTGGGCTGAAGTGTTCCTACAACTTGGGCCGATTTGATGTAGGTGTCTTGTATTTGCAGCATGTGTTTTAAGGAATAAGTACATGTTAGATGCATACTACTTTTATGTGAATTGGTAATCAATGAACATGGAGATGTGGGATTTGTGTATGCGAGTATAAACCCTGCGTTGTAATCATATTTGATGGCAAAACTGTTTAAGTAGATGTAGATATATATATATATATATATATCATTTCATGGTGAAATTGCGTGACAACTTGTTAACTTGGTTCACTTAAACCTTGGGTGGTGTGGAAACACTAGGGTTTTGCATGGTCCTACATACGTATACTTACGTTTTATATACATTAGGGTACGTGTAACGGACTTAACATTTAACGCGTAGAAGTACGTAATATACCGAGCACACTAAAGGTGAGTTCACTACTCTTGAGCATGCGTCCCGGTGGTTGGGACAGTCAGTGGGTATCCCGGGGAGGGATAAGTCTTTCGGGTAAAAACTGGGATGTTGGATAATACTCTCACCCTATCACTCTTAAGTCCCATCTTTTTGTTACCGGAGAGGTAACGGGATATTAGTTGGTAGCGCTACTTAGGTTTGGCACCCTCACCCCGTACCGGAGAGGACGGGTGTGAACTAATGACTCAGTCATGCCAGTGTTTTGATAGGAGCACTGGAGAACGGGCAAAACATACATCAGGAGCCGTCTTGTTCAGTATCGAGATATTATCAACATTACTTTCGGATTTGTTAACAAACTGGATTAAACACTTGGTAATTAACGTTTTCGTAAAACTGTGAACTCGCCAGCTTTTTCTGATACACTTGTTGCATGCTCGCAGGTCGTTAGATGTCTTGGATTGGAACTTGCTGTCTGGAGTAGCTGGAGTGGTCATGTGTCGAGCTGATTGGATACTCATGATGTAATTGTTGACATTATATACTTGCTTTGAAACATTTAAATTTGATTTACTTATTGCTTCCGCTGAACTTGTTGGATTTCATTAAACTTATTGTTGGTACATTTCATTAATAATTGGCAATTTCATTTTTATACTTGTGATGAGTTCAACATGATTAGTGGCTCGTTATTGGTATGTCACACGCCTAGCGGAGTACCACATGTGGTATTTTGGGGGTGTGACAATTTGGTATCAGAGCCACTGGTTATAGTGAACTTGGTTTTAAAACGTTTTCATAAAACCAGACTATAACCGAACAATTCTGAAATCGACCATGACACTCAGCTCCAGACTGCAAGGTTCGTTTCTCGTTTACTATTGCATAGTATATCTAGTGTACACTTATGTATGACATTACACGTGAATGCACACTTGGCACTGCAGTATGAGTCCTTATGTTACCAACCCTTGTTATGTGATCTGTTAGTGTGACACTACCCTTCGACTATTGTGATCCTTAATCCTGTAATACCTTTCGTTTGCTATTTGGATGTGGGGAACCTTTTAGAGCGAGTTAAGAGGCACTGAGATAAGCATGCAAATTGCCTTATTATTATGGGTGCACACATAATAATAATGTGGGGTGCATGTGAGTCCCAGTGAGGCTTAACGAGTGTGAAAGAAGTTCCGCTCTGTTGTCTAATGTGAACTCAGTAGTCTGTAGAAGTCATTAGGAGGTTTGACTACTACCTTATTTCGACTCGTAACATTTTCCCTATTATTCTATAGAATCATGAGCGGACGAGGCCATGGACGCGGCAACATTGCTATGACTCAGGCCGAATTAACTAACTTGATCAACACTCGTGTGGCTGAAGCCCTAGCGGCTTACTTGGCTGGTACGATATGTGCCAAATACCCTTTTATCCTTGTGTCGTATATTCGAATCTTACTTGTGTGTTGTACGTTCTTTCGATTTAGGTCAACCTGCGAATCAAAACAATCTGCCTGCCTGTACGTTTAAGACGTTCATGGATTGTAAGCCACAGACATTCAGTGGGACTGAAGGAGCTGTGGGACTCCTACGATGGTTTGAGAAGGCCGAATCTATGTTCGCTATGTGTAACTGTCCCGTGGGGGACCGTGTGAAGTATGCTACAGGCACTTTGGAGGATGGTGCCTTAACTTGGTAGAATGCCCAGGTGCAAATGTTGGGAATCGAGATGGCTAATGCCACTACTTGGGATGATTTCAAGGAGTTAATGCGGGAGGAGTATTGTCCTCACGACGAGATTCAGAAGCTCGAGAACGAGTACTACGATTTGAAGATGGAAGGGTCCGAGATCGAGGCTTACACGAAACAATCTCATAAACTAGCAATTTTGTGCCCTAACCTGTCTCGACCTCCACCTCGGTGAATTGAGTTGTATATCAAGGGCCTAGCACCAGCTGTAAAGAGTTATCTCACTGCTGCAAACCTTAACAATCTACCTCAGATCATCCGTTTAGCACACAAGATCACCGACCAAGAGGTCGAGCGTGGATCGCTACCGCCTCGTGTTTCTGCTACTACCCATGCTGCTACCGCTACCACACCTGCTAGTGATAACAAGCATAAATGGAACGATGCTGACAAGGCAACCAGTGCAAGTCAATCTCAGAAAAGGCCTGACAACAGCAATAATCGTAGTTTCAGTCAGTCGTCCTCCGTTAATCAAAGCCAGGGCAACAGTTCGGGTCAGGGTTCTTATGCGGGGAAACAACCAAAGTGCAATAAGTGCAACTATCACCATCGGGGGCCGTGTACCCGAGTATGTCATAGGTGCAACAAAGTGGGGCATATGTGTCACACCCCTATTTTCCACGTGTCACCGATGGGGAGTATAGTGACGTAGTTGGTATCATCATAGACAAACAACACAATATATAAATGCACAGCGGAAGCAAAGTTAGATTCATTTCAACTTTAATAAAGTGTAATATTAAATATCACAAATAGTTGAAACGGATCCACAGGCGGATCAAAAATAAAATAAGATATTGTTCAACAGCTTTATTGTCATCTAAGCTTGCGAGACTTATTGTGGACACTCTAGAAGACAGCCAGCCTAGTACGAGTAGTACCTGCACTTAATCTTTTTGGAAAAAATACGTCAGTTTACACTGGTAAATACAATTTAACTGACTCATTTTGAAAAGGGTTGAAAATTGATTTGAATGCACGTGGCACAAAACATTTTATAACTTGGGATAATTATGTAATATAATCTTGTGAACGAATTACATGTTACTTGTGCGTTCAGTAGCCCGGATCTTGTCCGGGTTAAAGATCAATAGACACACCACAATAATGAATTATACACTGACAGGTGTACGCCTACACCCCGTGCTCAGGTCGTGGTCATTTCGTAAAATGATGCCAGGGATATCCGGGACATGGTCATTAACCCCCCAAAGGCTTTAAGTGAACAAGACTGTTTAAACGAGCCGATCAAATTATTCAATTAACCACCCAACGATGTAAGATTTGATGCTCGATCAAGCGGTATTCTATATACCGTAACCCAAGCCCGTATAGGGAAAATAAGTTAAAAGTATTTACCTGAGTAAAGTATAAATCACAACTAGCAAGTGAAGGTAGCTTTTACTGGTTCTTCTTATTCTGGAACAAAGGTTTATAATAACCTATTAGATTTCTAACGGGTCTTTATTTAAGCTTAAGCTTAGACCGGCTAGTTTTAAGGACGATACGGTTCAAACGCACGATTAAGCAAAGACAGGATAGGATGTGATTTAGACCCGACAAGTTTGAATACTTGTATAATATGGGTATACTAAATACATTCTGGATTTTGAGACAAAGATGATAAGGTTTGACCCGTTTCGGTCAATTTATGCAAACTAGTTACATAAACCGAACCGAGCGCGAAAAGGGCATTACGGGTAACCATAAGAGTCATATGCAAGTTCCCTGAGGTAATATGGCTTAAATATGTTATAATCCCAGTAAGATATCTTCTATTATGCCCAAAATGGATTTAGGGCATTTTGGTCATTTAAAAGATTACAAAAGAGTTAAATTTGTAATCTGAGTTACAGGTCTGGTTTATACAGTAAATATACTTAATTTAACATGTTATAACAGTAGGGTATGACCTATATGTGAAACTTATCATTTAAAACCAAACTATGCACCTTAGGGGTATTTTGGTAATTTCACAAGGGCTTAAAAGGTCAAAATTGGAAATCTGAGTTCAAAAATTTGTACTTACTGTTATTTTATAAAAATATACTAAAAACATCAGTAGGTATAAACCTTATATGTTTAATATGGTTATAGTACATACTATGCGTTAAAAACGCTTAAAAAGGCGATTTGGAGCCGTTTCCGGGTTTTTAAAAGAAAGCTGATATTTCGGGTCAAATTATGCGACTTCCGGGTCAAATTATGCGACTTTCGGGTCCGATCCGGGTTTAAACTGAAAATTGTCGAGTTGAACCTGTTGAGACATGTTCTTACATTAATTACCATGTTATTTTAACGATCAAACAGGTTGCATGTACCCTACATTGCTAATTATGCTTAAACTTGCAAATAATCATTCTGTTGACTTTTTAAAGAATGCTTTGACTCGACAATTAGCATAGTTAGAGTGGGAATCTGAAAATACCCTTTTAAGGGTTTGTTACCCACATAAATATCTACTTGTAGGTACTTTCAATTCGAGAAATGACTGAGCAAATTTCGTTTAATCTCAAAGTCAAACTTAAATTACGATGGTTTGACTTTTGCTTAATTAACTAAGCTAGAACGAATTAGAAAGGGTTATGAACACTTACAAGAGTCCTAATTACGAGTAGGAAGCCTAATGAACCCTTGTTGATGACCAGAGAGCTCCAGAATTGATCTTGTGAATTTTTGTAAATACAAGTGTTGAATGTTGCAAGCTTCAAGACCCTTTTATGCCAACTTTGATCTCATTAGGAGCTGCCACAAGGGTCTAGGGATGTTGTAAGATGAGTCCAAGTGCCCCTATATGCATGTAAAACCATTGGAGAGCCCCTTGTATCGATTCACAGCTGTTAAGCATCGTTTCAGACTTGTAACTGACACCTGGTCGCTGTTTTGTTCGCTGGCGACTTGTAGGCGGGCCGCGAAGGGCCTCTCGCGGGCCGCGTACAAGCTGTTAACCAGCCAAACAAGTTTTCATGTTTAACATTTTGGTCCTTGTCCTTTGATACGTGGTTTTTGCTATTTTCCTTGCACTCTAGACCCTCAAATCTGATTTTTAAGGACCTTGGGACATTTACAAACATGGTAAAGTCCTTGGTTAACTTTGTGCTTACCCGAAAAGTCACGAAATTCATCGTTAACGCATTTAACCCTTCGTGCACGGTTTTGATCATAACTTTCTCATACGACAGCGAAACTTTATGAAATTTTTACCACATTTTCTAGTGAGTATATTTTACCATTACAAAGCTTCAGGTTTTCCAAAAGATCACTCAGAGGTATACTTTCAACATGTTGACACATTTAGCCCCTGTAGTTTGTAATTCCTCACTTTCTTTCATTTTCCCGCTTTGTATGATCCATGATTTAATCGTTTAAGATTATAAACACCATGTAGGGTTACTGTAGAGCCTAATTATCCATTGTTGACACTTTGGACCCTTATATTCACATAGTTTCACTGTTTGTCAACTTTAGTCCCTCTAAAGTGCTTTTTCACATATTCAAAGCCTACGACACGTGTCAGTACATTATTGGACGTAAATTTTCGAGGTTTTACATCCTCACCCCCTTAAAAGAAATCTCGACCTCGAGATTTACTGAAACAAATGAGGGTATTTTTCTTTCATCGTGGATTCTACCTCCCATGTGTATTCGGGACCTCTACGGGCGTCCCATTTGACCTTAACAATAGGCACATGCTTCCTTCGAAGCTTCTTTACCTGTCGATCCTCAATCGACAATGGTTTCTCCACAAATTTCAAGCTTTCATCAATATGTACATCCGTATGCGGTATGACCAGTGATTCATCAGCGAAACACTTCTTCAGATTACAGATGCGAAAAACATTGTGGATAGCACTGAGCTCTTCAGGCAAGTTTAACTTATAAGCAACTGACCCGACACGTTCGATAACCTCGAAAGGTCCTATGTATCTCGGGCTTAGCTTGCCTTTCTTACCAAATCGCATCACTCCCTTCCAGGGTGATACTTTAAGCAATACCTTGTCACCTACTTCGAAGTGAAAAGACTTACGCTTTGGATCCACATAGCTCTTCTGCCTATCCCTGGCAGCTTTCAAACTATCGCGAATCTGGACAATCTTGTCCGTCGTATCAAAAACCAAATCTGGTCCTGACAATTGAACGTCTCCTACTTCCGCCCAACAAATAGGTGTTCTGCATTTTCTACCATATAATGCCTCGAAGGGCGCAGCCTTAATACTAGTATGGTAGCTATTGTTATAAGAGAACTCGACCAATGGCAGATGCTTATCCCAACTGCCACCTAAATCAATCACACATGCACGAAGCATGTCTTCCAATGTTTGGATGGTACGCTCACTCTGTCCGTCTGTCTGTGGGTGGTAAGCCGTACTAAAATTCAAGCACGTGCCCAAAGACTGTTGGAAACTTTTCCAAAAATGAGAGGTGTATCTCGTATCTCTATCGGAGATAATTGACAATGGTACACCAAGTAGAGCTACGATCTTATCTACATATAATTGAGCTAACATGTCTGAGCTGTAAGTTTCCTTAATGGGTAGGAAATGTGCTGACTTCGTCAGTCTATCCACTATGACCCATATAGTATCATTTCCCTTCCTCGTCTTTGGTAACTTGGTGATGAAATCCATCATCACCATCTCCCACTTCCATGTGGGGATTTCAGGCTGTTGTAACAAACCTGATGGCTTCTGATGTTCAGCTTTGACTTGCGCACAAGTCAAACACTTAGCTACATAAGCAGCTACAGACTTTTTCAAACCAATCCACCAGTAGTTGGCCTTTAGATCCTGGTACATCTTATCAGCTGTAGGATGAACGGAATATTTGGAACTGTGGGCTTCCGGGAGAATAACATCTCGAAGTCCTCCATAAACTGGAACCCATATTCGTCCATTCAATCTTAGCATTCTGTCTTTGTCATAGGATAACTGCTCCTCAGTTACTCCTAGCTTTTCTTCAGGATAGTTAGCTTCCAACACAGCTTCCTTCTGTGCAGCTAACACCCTTTCGTTCAAACTATTCCTTATTTCAATGCGCTTGGCATTGATTCTTATCGGCTTCACTCTTTCTTTTCTGCTTAAGGCGTCAGCAACTACATTTGCCTTGCCTGGATGGTATTTTATCTCACAATCATAATCATTTAGAGTTTCCATCCATCGTCTTTGTCGCATGTTCAAGTCCTTCTGATTGAACAAATGTTGAAGGCTCTTGTGATCTGAATAGATCACACACTTGGTTCCATACAAGTAATGTCTCCATAATTTCAATGCAAATACAACGGCACCCAGCTCCAAGTCATGGGTGGTGTAGTTCTTCTCGTGTACCTTTAACTGTCGTGAAGCGTAGGCAATAACCTTGCCTTTCTGCATGAGTACACAGCCCATACCAGTGTGTGATGAATCACAGTACACCACAAATTCTTCTATACCATCGGGCAATGTTAATACTGGTGCATTGCTCAACTTTTTCTTCAAAATGTCAAAGGATTCCTGCTGCTTAGGGCCCCAATCAAACTTAACCTTCTTACGTGTCAATGAAGTTAGGGGCGCAGCAATCCTAGAAAAGTTTTCGATGAAACACCTATAATATCCTGCTAAACCCAGGAAGCTACGAATTTCAGTAGGCGTCTTTGGCTCTTGCCAATTCATAACTGCTTCTACCTTAGTGGGATCCACTTAGATACCACGCTCACTTACCACATGTCCAAGGAATTGGACTTCTCGAAGCCAAAATTCGCACTTCGAAAATTTGGCGTAGAGTTTCTCTTGGTGTAGAAGTTTGAGAATACAACGAAGGTGTTTCTCGTGGTCAGCCTTGCTCTTCGAGTAAATAAGGATGTCGTCAATAAAGACGATGACGAATTTTTCTAAGTAAGGCTTGCAGACGCGATTCATGAGATCCATGAATGCGGCCGGTGCATTAGTGAGCCCAAAAGGCATCACTAGGAACTCGTAATGTCCATAACGAGTCCTAAATGCAGTCTTGTGCACATCTTCATCCTTGACCTTCAACTGATGATAGCCTGATCTCAAATCGATTTTAGAGAAGTAGCTTGCCCCTTGCAACTGATCGAACAGATCATCAATCCTGGGCAAAGGATACCTATTCTTGATAGTGACTTTATTAAGCTCACGGTAATCGATGCACAGACGCATCGATCCATCCTTCTTCTTGACAAACAAGATCGGCGCTCCCCAAGGAGACGAACTAGGTCTAATAAAACCTTTGGCTAGCAGATCATCTAATTGCGTCCTTAACTCCTTCATCTCCGTTGGTGCTAACCAATAAGGCGCTCTTGCTACTGGTGCTGCACCCGGGATGATGTCAATTCGGAATTCCACTTGCCTATCTGGTGGTAAACCAGGTAGTTCTTCGGGAAAAACTTCAGGATATTCCGAAATGATAGGGATGTCTTCAATCTTAGGCTTTGGCTCGTCCATAGTAACTTGTGCCATATAAATGACACAACCCTTCTGCAGACATCTGGATGCCTTGAGCATAGACACTTGCTCAGGCAATCCATGCTGGGTATCTCCTTGGATGGTGAGTGACTCACCAGACGGAGTTTTGACTACTACTTGCTTTCTATTGCACACAATCTGGGCTTGGTTATGCGATAACCAATCCATACCTATGACTACATCAAAGCCGGCTAGCTTAAAGGGAAGTAAGGACAAAGGAAAAGAGTGATTCCTAATGGATATAACACATCCATCTAAAACAGTTGAGGCGGTTTCTATGGTTCCATCAGCTAATTCCACCTCATATTTCACACTTAAGGGTTTTACAGGCAATTTCAACAACTCACAAAACTTATTATCTACAAAAGACTTATCTGCTCCAGAATCAAACAATACTCTAGCAAAAACATCATTTACGAGAAAAGTACCTGTAATCACGTTTTCATCCTGAACAGCTTCCTTAGCGTCCATCTTGAAGACCCTCGCATTGGTCTTCTTCCCATCTTCGGTTTTCCTGGTGTTCTTTGGGAAATTAGACTTAATGTGCCCTTTTTTGTTGCAACCGTAACATGTTGCATCCTTCAGCTTCTTACACTCCAAAATCTTATGATCCGTAGATTTGCAAATCCCACAGGATCTCGTGTGAGACTGGGATTTTGACTCAAATCGACACTTCCCAAAATGGTTCTTCTTATAAGTTTTACATTTGGGCTTATCCCCCGATTGTTGCCCATCCTTCTTAGATCCTGACCCTTTCTTGTGGTCGTCATTTCCTCGGTGTTTCTTACCTGATCTTCGTGAGGTATCGTCCTCACGCTTCCTTTTGTTCTCTTCTGAATTCCTGAGTGCTCTCAACCTGACTACGTCCAAGGTAAGAGATAGAGATAGATCAGCTGCTGATCTGAAGGTTGCAAGCCTTGATGCCTTAACACTTGCTTTAATCTCTGGGGCTAAACCCCCGATGAAGCGAGCAATCCTCTTAGGTTCTGGGGTTACCAAGTATGGAACCAACCTAGATAGGGTATTGAAAGTGGTGAGGTATGCCTGGCAGTCTAAATTCTTCATCACTAAAGATAGGAAGTCTGACTCAATTCTCTCAACTTCGTGTTGCGGGCAATAATTATCCTTAATAAGGGCAACGAACTGATCCCATGATAGATTGTAGAGCGGGATCTTTCCAGCAGCTTGTATGAGAGACTTCCACCACGCCAGTGCTTCTCCTTTGAACGATTGGGATACGTATTTTACTACGTCCCTTTCAGCACAACCGCTGATGTCTACAACCGTATCCATTTCGTCCAACCAAGTCATACAATCTATTGCTCCTTTCTCCCCGGTGAAGTCCCGGGGTTTGCAAGAAACAAAGTACTTGTAAGTACAGGACTTGGTGTGTGGTTTGGCATCATGCACCATCTTTTTTAGGGAATACTGTTCTGATTTGATGAGTGTCGATCATCATCCTTCTTGAGCTCATCTTTCTTAGATTCATCCTTCTTGAGCTCATCTTTCTTAAGTTCATCTTTCTTAGAGGGCGGTTTGCTATGAGCCTCAGAGTGAACTTTTGGCTTAGAATGTGGTGCAGATCGGGTCCTACTTCGGGTCCCGCTCGATTCACTATACTGTCTATTTAGTGCTTCGATAACAGCATCATTCACTAATGCTTTCAACTCCGCACCAGTTACTAATATCTTAGCATTTCCAGGGTTTTCTGTTGGACGACTGTTTAATTCTTCAGACTTAGCCATGTAGTCTTAATTGCTACATAAAAATAAGGACAATGTCTATTTAGAAGCCTAAACAGTATTATCGTTCTTGACGATTTATTAACCATGGTAAATAAAAGCCATATTAGTTAATTTGCTAAGTAATTTCATTCGGGATTTTTACCAGTAATCTTTTTAGAATGAAATATAATATTGGCATAATAGGCCTAGTCTCGTAGACAAATTTCTAAATTACAAATTTAGATCTTATAGGATTAAGATTTGAATAATTAAGACAAATCAATCCTTTTCTTGGCAGGGAGTCTATAAACTACGGCTGCCTTTTATTTGATATGACATTAATTATAACCCGTAGGCATTTTGTCACAATCAAATATATATAAAAATATAAATTTGGATAATTTATTAAAAAGGGTGACATGTGTGATTTTGCGGATCACACTAGCCAAGAATGTTAACATATTTGCAGATGTCAACAGAAATTTGAATCTTTTTAAACAGGTTCTACCATATTGGCCAGGTCTTTAATATGACATTCAAGCTAGGTTTTACCTTTTTAAGATTCTTTTTATTTTATTAAAATGGTAAATTGAAATATGTTATTTTCATTTATTCACATATTATATTCATGCATAATTTAAAAAAAAATGAAAAACTTAAATTAACCATTCCAAACAAAAATTAAACTAGTACGAGTTTGCCCTAAACGGGACTTTTACATAAACAACATGCCCACGCAGGGGCCAACTAACAAAACAAACCCACGCAGGGGTCAAAATAGAAAAACATGCCCACGCAGGGGCAGAACAGAAAGGAAATACCCACGCAGGGGTAGAGTACAGAAATAAATGTCCTCGCAGGGACATGATTACAACTAAAATAAATAAACAAACAAAGGATTTTAGTGATCCTTCTTGCTTTTTCCCTTGATCAAATTCACCATCTTCTTAAACATCCCCCGGTTATGCCTACGTTCTTCCCGCAATCCATGTTGCACCTCTTGTCGCACCTCATGTATCTCATGAAGGATTTCTTGAAATTGTGGCGGTGACATTACCGGTGTCCGCGGTGGTTGTTGAAGATGCTGAGGTTGAGGAGGCGGCGGTTGTTGATAATGCAGAGGTTGAGGAGGCTGCGGTTGCTGATACCCATATGGTGGGTATCCATAGGTCGAGTGTCCCGTAGCCCAGGGACCTTCCGGACGGAAAGTGTTGAAGCTCGAAGCTAACCAGTAGGGATCCTCTGCAAAGTTGTAACCTGTGTGGATCTGCTGCTCGAAGGGATTGTATGCTGCCGCACCAGTGTAAGTGGGAATTGGGTCTCCGAAACCCAATGGTGACTGTGGCGCGACAGGCGCAGAGACTACTTCAGAGACGGGATGTGAAGATTCTCCCCTCTCTGGTTCTTCGTGGACAGGCGAGTACCGGCTGCCACTTGAATGTGGAGGGGTGCTGATGCGTATCCCCCCTCGTGCGGATATTCTCAAAGTCGTTCTCCTTCGCCTCAGGGGCGAGGGAGGCTGAAGCAAAGGTGGTGCTGCTGGCGGAGTGACCGCGACTAGTCGGGAATCCTCGGAAGGATTCTGCTGCTGCTGTGGCTGCTGCTGGTGCAGGGGAGAGCTGTGCTGTGGCTGGTGCAGGGGAGAGTGGTGTGGCTGGTGCAGGGGAGAGCTATGGTAACTGGGAGTAAATACCCAGTCATACTGCTTGAATTTCTCCTCAAAGCTATCAGGACCATTGTAAGGTGATCCCACAAACGGTGACCCATCAGAAATTTCGATGGGGTGGTTCGGAGTTCCGGATGGTGGCATTGAAGGATCGGTATCTTCATCGATGTCCATCGGGTTGCCACCAGAAAAGTGGTCTTCGGGTCCAAGTGGGTTAAAACCCACTGTTGCTCCTAGGTAGTCGTCAGGGTTGAACTGGCCCTGAAAGACGGGTGATGGATGGTCAAAGGGTGAATTGTGTCCTTGAAGAGGTATGAAGGACTGGTGAGAGTTTTGGGGTTCATTTTGGGAATAAGGCCCAAAAGAGTGTGGGATTGATGGGGAGGTACTCAGTGATACTGAGCGCCTGGCAGGCTCAATAAAAGACCTCCAAAGATCTTGAGCATCGGAGTTATGGGGGTCTGAAGGTGTTCGTCGTTGTGAAGGTCCGGCTTCATGGTCGTTTGGGGCTACATGTGCTCCTTGTCCCCTTCCTCTTCCTCTCATACGTGGCGGCATTTTTGTGAACCTGTCAAAAACAACAAGTGATACAACACAAAAAATATATATAAGACAAAGTTAGAAATAAAACAAATATTTGGAAATTTCCTAAGTTCTTTGTCTAGACTCGAGAATCGAGGATTGTGCAATCGTGTAACTGAGATTAAACACAAAAGGCTAGTGTTTAATTCACTCAGAGTTGGCTCTGATACCAACCTGTCACACCCCTATTTTCCACGTGTCACCGGTGGGCCCGGTGGGGAGTATAGTGACGTAGTTGGAATCATCATAGACAAACAACACAATATATAAATGCACAGCGGAAGCAAAGTTAGATTCATTTCAACTTTAATAAAGTGTAATATTAAATATCACAAATAGTTGAAACGGATCCACAGGCGGATCAAAAATAAAATAAGATATTGTACAACAGCTTTATTGTCATCCAAGCTTGCGAGACTTATTGTGGACACTCTAGAAGACAGCCAGCCTAGTACGAGTAGTACCTGCACTTAATCTTTTTGGAAAAATACGTCAGTTTACACTGGTAAATACAATTTAACTGACTCATTTTGTAAAGGGTTGAAAATTGATTTGAATGCACGTGGCACAAAACATTTTATAACTTGGGATAATTTTGTAATATAATCTTGTGAACGAATTACATGTTACTTGTGCGTTCAGTAGCCCGGATCTTGTCCGGGTTAAAGATCAATAGACACACCACAATAATGAATTATACACTGACAGGTGTACGCCTACACCCCGTGCTCAGGTCGTGGCCATTTCGTAAAATGATGCCAGGGATATCCGGGACATGGTCATTAACCCCCCAAAGGCTTTAAGTGAACAAGACTGTTTAAACAAGCCGATCAAATTATTCAATTAACCACCCAACGATGTAAGATTTGATGCTCGATCAAGCGGTATTCTATATACCGTAACCCAAGCCCGTATAGGGAAAATAAGTTAAAAGTATTTACCTGAGTAAAGTATAAATCACAACTAGCAAGTGAAGGTAGCTTTTACTTGTTCTTCTTATTCTGGAACAAAGGTTTATAATAACCTATTAGATTTCTAACGGGTCTTTATTTAAGCTTAAGCTTAGACCGGCTAGTTTTAAGGATGATACGGGTTTTTTTTTTGGGTAAAGGGTTACCCCGGTGATTCTATTAAAATTCAACCGCAAATAAGTACAAGTAGTGAGGATGTGTTCCACACTAGTTCATATATAGGACATGCCCCATATATGTATGACAAAGCAAAAACAAAGTAACTATGACACCCCATAACCTAGTCTACTATACATCATGAAAGAGATCTAGTAGACAAACAATGCAAAACAAAAACAAAATCCTCAACCACCATCATCAAAGATAAAGCTGCCACAAACCGGCAACCCCTTCAAATGAACCAAAAGACGCCTATCCATTCGAGAATTTTGTGGAAGAGGTGCTTGCCCCTGCTTTCGAAGAAAAAGGATGAATACCCGATGTCATAAATTCACTGGTTTCATTGTAGACTTCAACGACCTCCTCTTCATCCGACTCGTGCCTGTCACTCGACTGTTTCTCCTTCTTCTCTATACGACCCACGGTACTACCTCCCTGACCACCATCATCTTCCTTAAGGGCATCAAAGGGGTTAGACGTTGATACCTGATTGTTCATCGGCTTCTTCAAGGACGAAATTGGTTTAAGGTTTACAACTGGTCTGTACACTACCTTAGGCTTCTGATTTTTCATGTGAAGACCTTGGTTAGTAGATTTCTTCTTCTTAGCACCCACAACCTGAAAATCATCAATCTTTTTTCCAGACTCCCCACTCGAAACGACCTGAGGCCTCTTTGGACACGAGTGATCCTCATGACCAAACACGCAACAAGAAGAGCACCTTACAGGCTCCCAATCATATTCGATTTTAACCTCCACCATTGCGTGACTATTACCCTCTAAAGATGGGATTGCAACTGTAACACTCCTCTTTAACTCAGCCCCGGCTTGAACTTCAATGAGAGCTCTAGCATAACTGCTTCTACCCCATGACTCAGCACACATTGTAGCAGTGTACGAATCTAGCATCTTAGGCACCCCTATCTTAGAAGCGAGCAAGCTAAGACAATCCTCAGTATATGCTGCTAACGGCACTTCATGCATCTTAACCCAAACTGGGATAGCCTTTATATCTTCTTTTTCCAACTTGACAGAGGCCGACCACTCCTTCAAGATTATCGGGACATTTCTAATCATCCAAGGTCCATCCTCCACCAATTTATCCATCCCTTCCTTTGTTTTGAACTTAAAGAAAAAGAACCCGTTCGCATTCATCATTAGTCTAGAAAGACCATATTTAACCCAGTTGTTCTTTGCAAAATAATCCACTACAGGAAAAGCCAGCCGTTTACACAAGAAATATCCATACAACGTGTTAGCATACCTGTCAGAGACTTGTTTAACCAAAGACAATGGAATGACGACATCAGCACCATCAACCGACTCACTAGATTCCATCATCCGAAAATTAACCTTTACATTCTCCTTTGCAATGTTTACTACACTAGCAAATGATAAAGGTTCTGCAGCCCCAGATACTTTTGAATCCGATTTACCAGCCAATGGAGTTGACAAATTCACTCCATGAACACCTGTTGTTGGCGAGAACAGTTTATCCACCTGAACCGGAGCCGTGACCCTAGTAAGTTCATCAATGATATTGATACCACGTCTTGGCTGAATATTGTTCCCATCAACATCAAGAATACGATCCGCTATTTCCTTAAACGACAATGGTGGCCTTCCACCAGGTTTCATGCGATCATCCATTAAAACTGATCCCTAGCAGCCAGAATTCGATCAAGAAACAAGTTGCCTGAATAAACCCTAGTAGCCGTCAATCACCAATAACATAACCAGCCGCAAAAAACCCTAATCGGAATAGCCTTGCCGAAATTCAGAATGAAATGAAAAGCCGCCGCAAACCCTAATCGGATGACAAAGATGAAGACTAGATTCCGCCAAACCCTAATAATGATTCTGCCGAAACCCTAATTTAGCAAGCAATTGGAACAAAGCTTTAGGATGATGCCGTCGCTCCAATAACAAACAGAAAAAACGAATTAGAAATTCGAATTCAAGAAAACAAAACCCTAGGCCACGAATTTAATCTGATTTCAATTGATTGTAACCTAAAGAAACAGATAATGAATCCTTAGATGCAAACCAAGATCAATCCAGACCAAAATCAAAGAATCGGCTAGGGTTTCATGGAAAACGGCCAAATCTCCCCTCCTCAATTCCTCAAGTTTTTTAAGGACGATACGGTTCAAACGCACGATTAAGCGAAGACCGGATAGAATGTGATTTAGACCTGAAAAGTTTGAAAACTTGTATAATATGGGTATACTAAATACATTCTGGATTTTGAGACAAAGATGATAAGGTTTGACCCGTTTCGGTCAATTTATGCAAACTAGTTACATAAACCGAACCGAGCGTGAAAAGGGCGTTACGGGTAACCATAAGAGTCATATGCAAGTTCCCTGAGGTAATATGGCTTAAATATGTTATAATCTCAGTAAGATATCTTCTATTATGCCCAAAATGGATTTAAACACAATTTATGCCTCATAAGGGCATTTTGGTCATTTAAAAGATTATAAAAGAGTTAAATTTGTAATCTGAGTTACAGGTCTGGTTTATACAGTAAATATACTTAATTTAACATGTTATAACAGTAGGGTATGACCTATATGTGAAACTTATCATTTAAAACCAAACTATGCACCTTAGAGGTATTTTGGTAATTTCACAAGGGCTTAAAAGGTCAAAATTGGAAATCTGAGTTCAAAAATGTGTACTTACTGTTTTTTATAAAAATATACTAAAAACATCAGTAGGTATCAACCTTATATGTTTAATATGGTTATAGTACATACTATGCGTTAAAAACGCTTAAAAAGGCGATTTGGAGCCGTTTCCGGGTTTTTAAAAGAAAGCTGATATTTTTATAATTCCAGAATGCTCAAAATATTTTATTTATCAAATAAAATCAGTAGAAAAAGGTTTGGGGTCAAAAGGATTTATAAAACTCAATTTATGGCTTAAAAGGGCAAAATCGGTATTAACCGAATTAAACTTAGAGACCTATGTTATGCTCAGCCAAAAAATAAATAAAAATCTTCAAAAATCCTAAAATATTATATTACATCAGTGGGTAAAAAGTTTGATATCAAAAAGTGGGTTTAAATATGCTATTCGCTAATTACGCCGTTTAATTAACATAAAGGTTTCAAATTACGCTAATGAGAATAACTCTTAATCTAGACCTCAAACTGATATCAAATTTTAGGTGCAAGTTTATAAATCAGTAACTAATGTTTCTACTCTTTCACTTTTTCAAAAATCACGTTTTATAGTCAAAAGGGCATAATAGTCAACATTTAAGCATAAATCGGAAACATGCATATGAATCGGATAAGTATTGAACCAAGTTGTAAAATCTCAGAGAGTTATACTTATATGAAACCTGGTCCAAAATAAGCTCTAAGACAGATCTCAAACATGCATAAACGGATCAAAACTGATAGTCAAAGCAAAAGTCAAATTATGCGACTTTTGGGTCCGATCCGGGTTTAAACTGAAAATTGTCGAGTTGAACCTGTTGAGACATGTTCTTACATTAATTACCATGTTATTTTAACGATCAAACAGGTTGCATGTACCCTACATTGCTAATTATGCTTAAACTTGCAAATAATCATTATGTTGACTTTTTAAAGAATGCTTTGACTCGACAATTAGCATAGTTAGAGTGGGAATCTGAAAATACCCTTTTAAGGGTTTGTTACCCACATAAATATCTACTTGTAGGTACTTTCAATTCGAGAAATGACTGAGAAAATTTCGTTTAATCTCAAAGTCAAACTTAAATTACGATGGTTTGACTTTTGCTTAATTAACTAAGCTAGAACGAATTAGAAAGGGTTATGAACACTTACAAGAGTCCTAATTACGAGTAGGAAGCCTAATGAACCCTTGTTGATGACCAGAGAGCTCCAGAATTGATCTTGTGAATTTTTGTAAATACAAGTGTTGAATGTTGCAAGCTTCAAGACCCTTTTATGCCAACTTTGATCTCATTAGGAGCTGCCACAAGGGTCTAGGGATGTTGTAAGATGAGTCCAAGTGCCCCTATATGCATGTAAAACCATTGGAGAGCCCCTTGTATCGATTCACAGCTGTTAAGCATCGTTTCAGACTTGTAACTGACACCTGGTCGCTGTTTTGTTCGCTGGCGACTTGTAGGCGGGCCGCGAAGGGCCTCTCGCGGGCCGCGTACAAGCTGTTAACCAGCCAAACAAGTTTTCATGTTTAACATTTTGGTCCTTGTCCTTTGATACGTGGTTTTTGCTATTTTCCTTGCACTCTAGACCCTCAAATCTGATTTTTAAGGACCTTGGGACATTTACAAACATGGTAAAGTCCTTGGTTAACTTTGTGCTTACCCGAAAAGTCACGAAATTCATCGTTAACGCATTTAACCCTTCGTGCACGGTTTTGATCATAACTTTCTCATACGACAGCGAAACTTTATGAAATTTTTACCACATTTTCTAGTGAGTATATTTTACCATTACAAAGCTTCGGGTTTGCCAAAAGATCACTCAGAGGTATACTTTCAACATGTTGACACATTTAGCCCCTGTAGTTTGTAATTCCACACTTTCTTTCATTTTCCCGCTTTGTATGATCCATGATTTAATCGTTTAAGATTATAAACACCATGTAGGGTTATTGTAGAGCCTAATTATCCATTGTTGACACTTTGGACCCTTATATTCACATAGTTTCACTGTTTGTCAACTTTAGTCCCTCTAAAGTGCTTTTTCACATATTCAAAGCCTACGACACGTGTCAGTACATTATTGGACGTAAATTTTCGAGGTGTTACAATATGGCCAGGGATTGTAGGGTTTCACTTCCGAACCAGCAGCAGCATACCCCGCAACAGCAACAGCCACAGCAGCAGGAAAGGCAACAACCCCAGCAAAACCGTGGAAATCGTAAGGGATGCTTTCAGTGTGGAGCTAAGGGCCACATCAGATGAGACTGCCCTCAACTAAATCAGAATGCTGGTGGCAACAACAATGGGAACAATAACAACGGAAACAACATTAATGGGGGCAATGGGGGAAATGGTGCGCATGGGAGGGTGTTCACTATTGGAGCTGGAGAAGCCAGAAATGATGGCAACATGGTGACTGGTACGTTTTCCATAAACAACATAATTGCTTCTATTTTATTCGACTCTGGTGCCGATTGGAGTTATGTTTCTTTGGGGTTCAGTCGTCAGTTAGGGTTGAGTCCTACACCTCTTGCACACAAACATGTAGTAGAACTAGCTGATGGTAAGTCGATTGAAGCTTCACATGTCCTCATTGGGTGTAAACTCGATCTTATGGGTCTAGTGTTCGACATTGACCTACTCCATGTTACTCTTGGAAGTTTTGACGTGGTCGTTGGCATGGATTGGTTGTCTAAGCACCAGGCGGAAATTCTCTGTAAAGAGAAAATCGTGCGTATCCCTCTCCCTAGCGGAGAATCCTTATCGGTTCAGGGGCATCGTAGTGGTGCTATGGTTAGTATTATCTCAGCGATGAAGGCTCAGAAGTGTCTGCGTAAGGGCTACCCTGCTATTTTAGCTCTTGTTACTGGTTCGCAATCTGATGAGAGAAGGATCGAGGACCTTCCAATTGTTCTTGAGTTTCCTGATGTGTTTCCTGAAGAACTCCCTGGTTTACCTCCACATCGTCAGGTGGAATTTCAAATTGACCTCACGCCAGGAGCAGCTCCGATTGCTCGTGCTCCTTATCGTCTCGCACCAGGAGAGTTGCAGGAGTTGTCAAACCAACTCCAAGAGCTGTTGGATAGAGGTTTTATCCGACCCAGCTCTTCGCCTTGGGGAGCCCCAGTGCTATTTGTGAAGAGGAAGAAGGATGGGACCTTTCGGATGTGTATAGACTATCGTGAACTCAACAAGGTGACTGTCAAGAATCGTTATCCTTTACCACGTATTGACGATCTGTTTGACCAGTTGCAAGGGTCAAGTTTTTATTCCAGGATCGACTTGAGGTCGGGCTATCATCAGGTACGAGTACGAGAGGAGGATGTTCCCAGAACGGCTTTTCGAACGCGGTATGGCCACTATGAGTTTTTGGTTATGCCATTTGGGTTGACTAACGCACCAGCGGTTTTCATGGATCTCATGAACCGCGTGTGCAAACCGTATCTCGATGATTTTGTCATTATGTTTATCGACGACATCTTGATCTACTCCAAGAGCAAGGAAGACCACGAGCGACACTTATGTCTTATCTTAGAGCTCCTGAGGAAGGAGCAGCTCTATGCGAAGTTCTCTAAGTGCGATTTCTGGATTCGGGAATTCCACTTTCTTGGTCACATTGTTAACGAAATGGGGATACACGTGGATCTTGCTAAGATCGATGCTATTAGGAATTGGGCGGCACCGAAGAATCCTTCGGAGGTGCGGCAATTTCTTGGTCTTGTGGGGGTACTATCGTCGGTTTATTCAGGATTTCTCGAATATCACTCAACCTCTCACCTCATTAACACAGAAGAATGTTGTTTACTCTTGGGGAACGAAGCAAGAAGACGCGTTCCAACTCTTGAAACAGAAACTCTGCAGCGCACCGATTTTGTCTCTACCTGAAGGTACCGAGGATTTCGTGGTATATTGTGATGCTTCTATTCAGGGTCTCGGTTGCGTGTTGATGCAACGCGAGAAGGTGATAGCAATTTAGGAATGGCAATGGGCCGGGTTAGGGCCGGGTATTGGTAATCTCAGGCCCGTACCCGGTTATAATTCTTTGTCCCATACCCGGCCCATTACCCGTCGGGTTTTTTTTCGGGTAATTACCCGTCGGGTTTTTTTCGGGTAATTACCCATCGAGTATCGGGCATACCCGCGGGTAGCCGGGTATCGGGTATACCCATTAATTTCTTAAAAATACACGTTAGGACAAATGTGCAATTTTTACTTTGATGTTTATATAATTTACTATTTTAATGACTATAACAAATGAAAATATGATTAATAACCATATCATAATAAGACCACATATACTAAACTAAATTAAAACGATTACTTAATTAACTAATTTTATCAGGACCACCTATTTGGATAAAACATCCACATAATAAAGGGTGATAGCTTCGATATCCAATATACATGCTTAAAAATAAGTTATATATTCACTAAACACTTGCCAAACAAATAGCCACATATGACTATAGAGAAGGTAATAAATACATTTGCTAAGTTTATATATATGGAAATCTATAATTCGGGTATTATTCGGGTAAATGGGCCGGGTATCGGGCGGGTATCACTAAATCCCATACTCGTACCCATACCCGAATTTTTTCTATTTTTAAGCCCATACCCGGCCCATGCCCATTGGGCTTCAGGTATACCCGGCCCGTATGTTTTGGGTTTCGGGTATACCTGTCGGGCTTGGGTTTTTTTGCCATCCCTAGATAGCATATGCTTCTCGACAGTTGAAGGTTCATGAGAAGAATTATACGACTCACGACTTGGAGTTAGGGGTTGTGATTTTCGTGTTGAAGATCTGGAGGCATTATCTGTACGGTACCAAATGCACTATCTACACCGATCACAGGAGTCTCCAGCATATCTTCGAACAGAAGGAATTGAATATGCGACAACGTCGTTGGATAGAACTGTTGAACGACTACGAATGCGCCATTAAGTATCACCCGGGTAAAGCTAACGTCGTAGCCGATGCACTTAGCCGAAAGGAGACGAAGCCTAAACGTGTTCGCGCTCTGCAGCTTACTATTCACTCTGGTTTACCTGATCAGATCCGTTCCGCTCAAATCGAGGCATTAAAGGAGGAAAACATCAAGGCTGAATACTTGCGGGGCATGGAAAAGCGACTTGTGGAGAGATCTGACGGCATTCATTATTTCATGGAGTGGGTATGGGTTCCCCTATATGGTAATCTTAGAGAGCTTGTGATGGACGAACAGCACAAGTCTCGGTATTCTGTTCACCCGGGTTCAGACAAAATGTATCAGGACCTCAGAGTTAGGTATTGGTGGCCAAAGATGAAGGCTCACATAGCGACGTACGTGAGTAAGTGTTTGACTTGTGCTAAAGTCAAAGTGGAGTATCAGAAACCCTCAGGTGTAACACCTGTGCCTCCACGGCCATCAAACAAATACCAAACCAATGAAATATTGTATTTCATACTTGGGATTTGTAAAAATATGTGTACCATTTGCACATATCAATTTTTATTCGATTCCAAACTCTAAATCGCTTTCTGGAAGGTTATACGCGCACCGATGCGTAGATATAACCAGTTTAATGCAACGAACACTCCGGAATAGTGAAATAGGCTTAACGTACCTTAAATAACCTTTACATAACTTAGAAATAAGTTTTAAAGGCTTGGGTATGGCAAAAACAAGTTATATCGCTTACAGGGACTAAAGTTGACAAACTACGAAAGTATGCCAATTTGAACTGTAACAGACATTCCGGAACATGACCATAAGTTAAACATACCATAAATATCCTTTATATAGCTTAGAAATAGGCTTTGAGAGGTTCGGTGTGCTAAAATAAACTTTTGGGTCATTCAGGGACTAAAAGTGTCAAAAAGTGCACAAGTTTGCATTTTCGGGCATATCTTACGTTCTGAATACATTCGGACATCCAAAAATTTATGTAAGCACTAAAATATTTTATTTTAGTGTTTGACATAAGAAAAATCCATTCGTCACGCAATTTAGATCGTTTTTCGCGCTTATGCGCATTCCGTCGTAATTAAGCGAACATCGCGTTCGTACGGCCAAACGAACTGACATCCGAGATATTTTTGAACACATTTTAAGTTCCCTATACTTTAACTTCATTTTAGAGCTTTGAAATGGGGTTAACGGGCCTTAAACGTGTCGAAAATGGGCTGATTGCAATACAGGGACCAAAAGTGTAAATCTGCCAAACTATGGCCTAGCGGTGCGCTACACTTTTAACGTAGCGGTGCGCTAGCCTGTGCCAGAACAGATAATAACAAACAGTCAGCAGATTATCAGCTGATTAAACCACAACCACATGCTTGCAACTTGCATTTTCAGCTGATAAACATCAATTCTAACCACCACAACTTTGTGACAAGTGTACGGCTCGGATCGTGGCACGATATTCAAGAAACGATCCTAACGGCTCTACTTTTCCTATAAATACCCACCCCCCCATTGCTTCAAAACCCACAAATCTGATCATTTGGGCTCTAAGTTGGAACCTTCGTTTCATACCTGAGTTACTTGGATCGGGATTAGCATTCGGGGACCCTTCGTAAGTCCTCTTTCGTTCTTTTATTGCTTTTCGAGTCCGAAAGTCAAACTTTGTTTGACTTTCTGCATTGACCAGTTTATGGTCGATGCAAAGTTCGTTTGAACTTCATAACGTGAGCGTGATCACGATGGTTATAGTCCCTAGCGACTATACCTACTGATTACCACGTTATCTAGGCTCAGTGACGAGTCGTAGTTTCGGTCAGAATACGTATTCTTGCGTATTTTGTAAGCAAACTACTTATGGGTATCAAAACCGTTTGTTTTGATACCAAACCTGTTTTCTAAACTTAGTTAAGCATGTTTTAACATGCTTAGCTCGTCACTTTTAGTTTAGTGCTTAGATAGGGTCGTAAGGTAAGCGATCTAAACAATCGCTTATACTTTCGAACCCGACCCGTTTGGTCGATCATTAGGATCCGACCAAGCACATTAGGTGACCATAGTATATAATAACCTTACGAGGTTATACCTTATGGTCGCTTCGTTTAAGTAGTTGTATGATAGGTAGTTTATATGCCTTAGGTAAATTACCAAAATACCCCTTTGATGCCAAAATTCATTTTAAACATATGTAACATAACTTTTGACATCTAAACTTATTTGACAACCATATTAGACATGTTAAGGCATATATTACTTGTCATAGGACTAGTTAGGCGGTCCGAACGCGTTTCACGCAAACGACGCGTTAAAGTAGCATAAGCTACCTTAATGGGTCGTGATGGGTCGATAATACTTAGGTTAAGTTTCATTTAGTATGTAGGCTTTGTTAAACCATATCATATGAGTTCCTACACTCATTTGGTTTACAGACCCTCCTGCTACCCAGTCTTCCGATTTAGGTCCGGGTTATTTATGTAGTTACCTATATTAGGTACCGTTTGATTTCCGGGACTCCTCTAGCTTACTTGGTAGTTGTTCAAGACTCCTAAGCACTCTCAGGCGAGTACATTATTCCCCTCTTTTACTGTTTTCAACTGTTTTGGGGTGACTCATATGTGCTAAATGCTTTATCAATGATTTCAATAACAATTGCAAAGTAGTTTCGAGAACAATAACAATTATTTCAAGAACGCTAACAATGATTTCAAGGACGAATACAATGATTTCAAAAACTAATAACAATTTCAAAAAGTGAACAAACTTGTTGGTTGTAGTTTACATGACCGATGACATTCATTAGCAATGATCAAGCCGACCAGTATTAGGTTATGGTACCATAGGATCTGACAAATCCCGTTATTTACTGCACCCATTGTTATGTGTGGGTGTTGTGGGTAGCGACTGAATCTGTAATTATTAACTTATCCTTTGGTAAGGGTTTGTTAAGAACGAGAGCGAGAGCGAGTTGGAACGAGGAACGCGTCAAGAAGGTTTGAATGTTATTAGAGAATCGACCATAAAGTAGTTCACAATTAAAACAAGAACGATTAGAACAATTAAAACAAGAACGATTAAAACAAGAACGATCTGAACGAATGGGTAACGATTGGGTAAACATTTTAACATGATTGACATTTGATCATGTATTTCCCACAAAACATAACTTTGATGTAAACCAAGTTTTACTTCAATACTTTGTTTTTGTGCATATGGTTTAGTTGAGACATTTCACTTGCCATACATGGATATTTGACATAGACATTTGACATGGATATTTGACATAGACATTTGACATGGATATTTGACATAGACATTTTGACATGATTTACATCTTGACATGAATACTTTGACATATTATTCAATACATTTGACAATTGATTTAAACATAGACATTTTACATTGTTTGGTTTGGTTTGATTAAGTGATTAAGTAACGATGTGTGTGTAATATGATACAAGCATGGTGGATACGCCGCTGGTACTTCCTATATATAAGTGTTTGTATGGTATTACATATTGTAGCGTTATTTGAATCATTTAAGTTTGAGACATAGAACATTTTATACAAGTAACATACTTTTCACAAGACATTTATTTACAAACAACTTATCTTATACAAACTCATTTTACATGGTTATTCATTTAATCATGCATTATTCTCTTATTTATACATATCATCTAAACTTATTATTTTTCAAATGATTTACAAAGACAAAGCAAATTACAAGGTTCATGACTAAACATTTTCTTAAACAGAAGTCATGAATCTTATTTTCACAAAACCTATGTACTCGCCAGCATTTCTTTGCTGACCTCGTTTTCACATATGTTTCAGGTATTGTTGGATGATATCGATTGATAAGATGCATGCTCACATAGGACTGGACAAGGCCTTAGTGACTCAATAACAATGATAGACTATGTTTAAATAGTGTATTTAGATTTCCAGACGATGTAATTACTCAATGTTTAATAAAACGAAATACTTTTGATATCCATGGTTATGAAACATTAATTCTGTTGCAACACGCCCCGACGTTTCCGCCGCGATTTGTTGTTTTACGCGGTCGGGGTGTGACATCAGGCTTACTTCAGCAGCCAGAGATACCCACGTGGAAATGGGAGCAGATTGATGTGGATTTTGTCACTGGTTTGCCAAGAACTCAGGGCGGAAACGATACCATTTGGGTGATCGTTGATCGTCTCACAAAGTCAGCGCATTTCCTAGCAATCAAGGAAACGGATAAGTTCTCACAGCTTGCAGCCGTTTATCTTAAAGAAGTGGTTTCCAGGCACGGGGTGCCAACCTCCATTATTTCAGATCGAGACCCGCGTTTCATATCCGATTTATGGCAGTCGATGCATAAGTCGTTCGGTTCACGTCTCGCTATGAATACTGCTTATCACCCACAGACGGATGGTCAGAGTGAGCGCACCATTCAGACACTTGAAGACATGTTGCGGGCATGTGTGATTGATTTTGAGAAAGGTTGGGAGAAACATTTGCCGTTGATAGAGTTCTCCTACAACAACAGCTACCACACTAGTATTCAGGCAGCTCCGTTCAAAGCATTGTATGGGCGGAAATGTCGTTCTCCTCTCTGTTGGCCTGAGGTGGGTGACAGCCTGATCACGGGTCCTGAACTTGTACTTGAAACTTCAGAAAAGATTGTCCAGATCAGGAACTGCATGGCGGCAGCGCGTGACTGTCAGAAAAGCTACACTGACAAGCGTAGGAAACCGTTAGAGTTCGCTGTAGGTGACCGTGTTATGTTGAAAGTTTCGCCGTGGAAGGGTGTTGTACGCTTTGGGAAGCGCGGTAAGCTTAATCCGCGTTACGTTGGGCCATTTAAAATCCTGGATCGGATCGGTAAAGTGGCTTACAAGCTTGAGTTACCTGCTGAGTTGGGTAATGTTCACGATGTCTTTCATGTTTCGCAATTGAATAAGTGTTTGTCTGATAAAACACTGATTGTGCCGTTTCAAAACCTCAAGATTGACGACAAGTTACAATTTGCCGAAGAACCTATAGAGATCATGGACCGGGTGGTCAAGGTGCGTAAACATAGTCGTATTCCGATTGTGAGAGTTCGTTGGAACTCAAGACGTGGACCGAAGTTCACGTGGGAGCGCGAAGATCAGATGAAACTCAAATATCCTCAACTCTTTCCTAATGACCAACCTAATTCTGGTACTACTGTTGAATTTCGGGACGAAATTCCATTTCAAGTTGGGATGATGTGGCACCTGGGGAGAATCTGCAGCAATCTTGATTTATCACTTCACTCCTTTGTGCTTACTTGTCAAACTTCGGGACGAAATTTCTTTCAAGTTGGGGATAATGTGACGACCCAAACTTTCAAGGTTAGTAACATTTAATCTCGTGATATTAACTCCTCGTTATTTCTCTTCAAAGTGTTACACGTTCAGTGCTCGTATGATTCTGTAACCGTATATTAGTGTATTTGGGCCGCAACTGTATTGGGCCACATCTTAGTGTTACATGTTCAAGTGGGCCGCACCCCAAACCCTTGTAGTCCAATAGGAACTAATAAGATGGAAATCGGCCCATTGTGATAACAATTTACCTATAATTGTGACAGCCCAGTTATATGGGCTTGAGCCCATTTCGGCCAAAGAGGGTAACCGCCCCCAAACCCTTATCATTTATAATGCACGTATTATGTTCTTGATTAGCTTAAACTCAAAAATAAAACCCTAAAGCATTACTCCCTTCTTCTTGAATTGTTCGACGACAGTAGACATACCCCCCCCCCCCCTCTCGAGACATCATCTTGTTCGATTAAGTTATTGGTTAGTAAACCCACATCTATAATAACTATTAATTATTAATTGATGACTGTGTTTATGTATAATCTTGATTAATAAAGTTATTGGTACGTTTTATAAACGTGAGGAACTTGTTGTCATGTTAATCATGTTCTGGTATGATAGATTATGTTTAGGGTCACATGTATTAGAAACCTTGATGAACATCCCTTAGACCACTAATAAATCTGCCATAATAGCGAGTTGATGTTGTGACTTGATCTAGCCGTTTCATGAATTATGAATGAGTATGATGTGTGAGCCGATTGAATGTTGGTTGCTAATGTTAGATTTTATTGATGTTAATAATGTTGGTTAATGATATATAGAACATTATGGACATGGAATTGATGAGTTTTGTTAATAGTGGTAGTAACAGTAGGTTTATATTAACAAATACATAAGGATTGAATTGAATTAAATGCGATTAGAGTTGATATCAAGAATGTTGATAAACTGATCATATTAATAAATGCCTATGCTATGTGTAAACGTTTCCTGAAGATGTTTAATAAACTAAGAATTTCATGAGGGCTAATAAACAATTATATTGGGGAGGTATAATTAGGCTGAAGTGTTCCTGCAACTTGGGCCGATTAGATGTAGGTGTCTTGTATTTGCAGCATGTGTTTTAAGGAATAAGTACATGTTAGATGCATACTACTGTTATGTGAATTGGTAATCTATGAACATGGAGATGTGGGATTTGTGAATCCGAGTATAAACCCTGCGTTGTAATCATATTTGATGGCAAAACTGTTTAAGTAGATGTAGATATATATATATATCATTTCGTGGTGAAATTGCGTTACAACTTGTTAACTTGGTTCACTTAAACCTTGGGTGGTGTGGAAACACTAGGGTTTTGCATGGTCCTACATACGTATACTTACGTTTTATATACATTAGGTAACATTTAACGCGTAGAAGTACGTAATATACCGAGCAAACCAAAGGTGAGTTCACTACTCTTGAGCATGCGTCCCAGTGGTTGGGACAGTCAGTGGGTATCCCGGGGAGGGATAAGTCTTTCGGGTAAAAACTTGGATGTTGGATAACACTCTCACCCTATCACTCTTAAGTCCCATCTTTTTGTTACCGGAGAGGTAACGGGGTATTAGTTGGTAGTGCTACTTAGTTTGGCACCCTCACCCCGTACTGGAGATGACGGGTGTGAACTAATGACTCAGTCATGTCCAGTGTTTTGATAGGAGCACTGGGGAATGGGCAAAACATACATCAAGAGCCGTCTTATTCAGTGTCGAGATATTTATTTTCGAGATCGGGGTTGGGGAGGGAGAAGTGCAAGCAATGGCGAACGTGTTAAAGTGCAAGGTGGGGTCCTTTCAGTGTAAGTATCTGGGGTTGAAAGTGGGAGCCAATATGAACGCTAGAAGGAATTGGGAGTCGGTTATAGAAACATTCAAAAATAGATTATCGATCTGGAAGGCGAAACAATTATCATTTGGTGGCCGAGTGACCCTCATCAAATCGGTATTAAATTCCTTACCCACTTATTTTTTTTCGCTATATAGAGCACCGGAGATTGTTATAGAATCTTTAGATCGGATAAGACGTGTATTCTTTTGGGGTGGATCGGATGAGAAAGCTAAAATGAATTGGGTTGCATGGCAAAAAGTAATTGCACTAGTAGAATATGGGGGACTCGGGTTTGGATCGCTCCGGGATGCCAATTCGGCCATGTTGGCTAAATGGTGGTGGCGGTATAAAATCGACAATAGCGAGTTATGGAGGAGGGTGATTTGGGCCATATTCAAGGGACCGGAACTTTATTCCTGTGAAACTATCGCTGCCTGGTCCATGGAAACAAGCCGCTAAATCAATTGAGCAAGTCGAAAGTAATGGTGTCGAGATAAGAAGATCAATAAAACGGATTCTAGGTAATGGTTTAAATATACTGTTCTGGCTGGATAATTGGGCATCGGAACAGCCGCTTTACATGCTTTTTCCAGCTCTGTTTGGGCTGGAAAAAAAAAGTTTACAACGGTTAAGGAACGGGTTGATGCGGACGGGTTGAACTGGGTGTGGGATTGGAAGAGGGAGCTGAGAAATGGGGCTGAATGGGCGAAATTACAACATTTAAATGACATGCTGGGGCTGCCGAGAATGGCGAACAGGTCTGACAGGTGGTTGTGGTCTCTAGATGGTGAGGGGGCGTTTTCCGTTCAAAGTATTAAAGCTGCAATCACTAGACAGCAGCATTTTCCAGCTCCGTATGTACCGAAACGTAATAATTGGGTCCCGAAAAAGGTAGAAATATTAGTTTGGAGGGCGGAGTTGGATAGACTTCCGACTAAATGTGCGTTAACGAGACGTAACATTAATGTGGGTTCGGTTCTATGTCCGATGTGCAGAGAATGACTGAATCATTGGATCATCTTTTTGTGGCCTGTAGACTTGCACAGGTTATATGGCAAGCGATTTCCTCTTGGTGCAAGGTACCACCTATTTTTGCTTTCGGTATAAGAGATATTTTGGAGGTGCAAAATGGTGTGAGATCGTCCCCTAAGTTCAAAAAGGCGGTGCATGCGGTGTGTTTAACCGGATTGTGGTGTATATGGAAGGCACAGAATGAATTAGTTTTTAACCAAAATAGATGGCCGGTGGAGAAGATCGTGGGAGATATAAAGACACTAAGCCTCTTGTGGGTTAAAGGGAGATCGAAACAGGCTGGTCTCAACTGGGATATTTGGCGAGAATTCAAATTACATCTAGTAGGTTGGTGACCCGATTGGATGAAAGAATTTATGTATTTTTTGGTGTAGGTTCCTGTAATGGTGAAACTGTAAATATTTAGGCTAATAACTCTTTAGCCGATTAATAATAATAAATATTTTGTTGGCCGTTCAAAAAAAAAACTTTCGGATTTGTTAACAAACTGGATTAAACACTTGGTAATTAACGTTTTCGTAAAACTGTGAACTCGCCAGCTTTGTCTGATACACTTGTTGCATGCTCGCAGGTCGTTAGATGTCTTGGATTGGAACTTGCTGTCTGGAGTAGCTGAAGTGGTCATGTGTTGAGCTGATTGGATACTCATGATGTAATTGTTGACATTACATACTTGCTTTGAAATATTTAAACTTGATTTACTTATTGCTTCCGCTGAACTTGTTGGATTTCATTAAACTTATTGTTGGTACATTTCATTAATAATTGGCAATTTCATTTTTAAACTTGTGATGGGTTCAACATGATTAGTGGCTCGTTATTGGTATGTCACACGCCTAGCTGAGTACAGCATGTGGTATTTTAGGGGTTTGACATAGATGGTTAGACTTTAACATTCGTGACGCTATTTTGTAATCCTTCGGGTTCCAGCTTCTTGCTGGCCCAGTTTCTATATTTTGTTATATAGAAGTTTCGTCATTAAAAAAAAATAATAAATAACGTTTTAAACGAATACCTTCATTTTTATTCATAATTTTTTTCCTAGATATCAAACACCATAATCATTACCTTGTTTGTAAACCCAGCTGAAATAAAGATTTCCTTCTTGTTTTATTTACTTGGAGATTATTAAAAAACAAACAAATCACAAAATTAAGTGACCAAAGAATAAAAAAACCTAAAACAAAACAAAAAAGAAATCCCCACAAGCCCACCAACTTCCAATATACCCCCCTTGAGATTGCAACAATCATCGAAGATCAATGTACAATCAATCAATCAATCCAAAGCGTTAGGCCCACTACAAGCTTTCAAAACGGGGCTCCATATCCACTGCACCATAAACTTCCTACCCCGTCTCCCATTCATATTAAAAGTCCGACCCGACCCATCTTTCATCACTTGACCAATATACCCGCCTCCACCACCTGACCCGTATAACCCCTCACACAAGTCCCCAATCTCCGTTGGCGCGGTCGGGTCTTCACCCGCATACCACGCGTTCACAAGCGGGTTCGACGAAAGCTCCGCGAGCTCATGACCGATGACGCTAATCATCCCATCGACCCCAACGTCACCATTGGGCGGAGCAAGCGAACCCGGGCCGCCACTACCCATATAACCCGGAACCGCAAACGGGTAAGCACAAACTTCCGGGCACTGTTTACCCGAATTCCCAACCCATGCGTAGGGTAAAGTATACCCCACTTTTGAAGGGAAAGTAAAATAGTGGAACCCACAAACAGCCCGACAAAAATCTTGAACCGTGACGTCACCTGAGGTCAGTACTAAATAAACGCCGTTTTTATGATCAACAGGTAACGGAGCTGACTTAACGGAAGTTGCAATAACGTCTTGGACGGTGAGGCGGGTGAGGTGGGTCCCATGAGAGTATTTTCGGTCGGAATATTCTCCGGCAATGAGGATGTTGCCGGAGATATTGGCGTTGGTTTGGTCGGTGTAGAGTGTGACGGTTTTCCACCAGTCGGAGACGGAGGGGTGGGGGGCGGCACGGTGGTTGGTGGTGGAGATTGATTGTATGAAGTCTTTGATTATTAGTTTTTGAGATGGGGCCCATTTGCCGTACCAGATTATGTAGATGTTGATCGGAGACGAAAGAACCGGACCCATGTGGTACCGGAGGTTCACTAGCTCAGATGAACCTTCATTTTTCTTGGAATCTGTGAAGGTGATGCGTGGGAGTTTTGGGTTGATGAAGGTGTTTGTGTTTAGGGTTTGAAGAGAAACAGTGGTGGTGGCGGCGAGGAGGATGAAGATGCTGAGGGGTAGAATGGACATTTTGGTATAGGATAAAAATGGGTAGGTGAGATGTATAGTGAATGGAAATGGGGAATTTATAAAGGGTAGAGGGAAATGGGCTGGTGACAGCTGCCATATTTTTTTGGGAGTGATGATGTAAAGAGCACAGAATTTGAAAATTGAGGGGGGAATGACGAAAGTGCCCCTTTGTCTTTTTTGTCTTTAATTTTCAACTTGTCTTTGTGGGGTTGTGAGAATGATTTCCAGTTGTAGATTTGAATTCTGATGTGTTGTAAGATAAAGTTAACAATCTTACCATGCCGGTTTTAGATTTATACAGTTTGGTTCACGGGTTAGACGAAAGCATATTTAACCGGTGATTTATGTCTTGGAATCGGTCGTGTAAAGTAAATTAAACCAATGTTTTCAGACCACCGGAAATACATTGAACCGGAGGTTGAGCTGGTCTGGGTCATGGTATCGCACCGGAAATGCATTAAACCGAGGTTGAACCGGAAAACCAGCCAGTCAAACCGATTTTTATAAGGGTTGGACTGGATTTTTATATATTATTTCATATTTAACCCAATTAAATTTATAATATTTACAACACCTTCCGGTTCGACGTCTGGTCCGGTTCTAAAAACATTGAAATAAACCAGCCGAGCTCAACTTTTCTGATATATTTAATTGTTTTAAGTTGTACATCTCTAGTATTCATCTTTTAAAAGGTTAATGCCCAAACTGTCTTTTTTAATCCGGTCCACCACCTAACAAACCAACCGGATTGATGTGCTATTTCAAAACTATAGTTATCAGTGTGGTCCAGAAATTCCACTGTTATCAATTACCCACAAAAGGTAAAGCTGCTTCAGTTCTGGTTTCAATTAATTTTAACCAACTCAGAACCAAGCTAACCCAAAGAAACTTTTCAAATAGCAGAGCATAAAACCCCATACATTCAACTCGGGTCACACGGGAATTTTGCACCCAAGAAAGATCTCACTTAAACTTGTGTCTCGAGTGTTGTTCGATCAGCCAATCTCTCAGCCAACTGTCTTGCAACTTCAAATGGTTTCTCAGAATTACAAAAGAAACTCCAATGCTATGTCAAAATCAATTTCAAAAATTATATGATTCAAAACTGCTAGATCCAATGTAAGAACTAGTACTCCAAATGTACAATCTCAACAATTCGAACTTACATAAGGAAATTTTGAAACGTTCCTGTATATATTTTCTTACTTAATATGAAAATGTGACAAATTAGAAAGATTGTGTACCTCTATTAGTTTTGGATCCCAAGCTGTTCCAAGGAATCCGGCCCAACCAGGAATATTCTTCGCGTTGTTGTTTTGTACCGAAAAACAACTACTCCCTTGTATGCAGTTCTAGGTACACCATCCTGAAGCATAGCATATCATGACTTACTAACATAAATATAAAATATAAAAAGTTCACTTTTTGAAAATGCCAAATTGGTGATACCTTCCATTCTTCAAATATACCGAATTGACGAGCAATTTCTTCGAAATGCTCTTGATCTCTATATGCTATGCGTGCGTCTCCTTTTACATTATTTATCTTTAGAATAAGATCAGTTCCAAAAATAGGACTTGCACCTTTTACCAGGTCTGCAAAGTGTTTCACAAATTTATCCTGCAAAAAAAAAAAAGAAGTCAGAAGATTTACCATGAATATAGTTTAACCAACTCTTTTAAACATTTATCTTATAAAAGGAATTCATTCTATCATGTTATTCATACCTGCATTAAGTACGTCAAGTTCATCGATTTCCAATCAATCTTTCAGAAGAAATAAAAAAACAGTAATTAATTAATACAAGGTACCAGCAGCAATAACTTACATGCTGTAAGATATACTTTTACATACCGGGCGATCATTCAGCCTGATGGGTTTTAGGTATTGATGGAAAAACTGGCCCAGACTAGAACCCTGAAAAGGATGGAAATTTTTTTATTCAAACAAATAGATTATCATTATTTTGACACACTAATTATGACATTGAGATGGATACCTACATGCTCACCAAAGTTGTACGTTCTGCAAACTTCTGGACGGATAAATTGTCTCCCTTTATGATTTTCTTGTAATCTTAGCCAATCGTCCCAGTAAGTAATACACAGTCAAAGAAAATTTCCTCTTGAAACAAAAAAGGAACTAAACAATTAGGCATGAAGATTAAACCGCAAAAATGAAAATTAGCATAAAAGGATATGCTTTTGGCCACTTTGGAGATAGCTCATCCCACGTAGATTTAGATAGCATCCATCCAAGACCAGGGAAAAAATCCGAACGATATAATGTATCTGCAAGATTCACTCAAATTTTACAGGGATACACCGTAATTACGATTGTTTTTTTACCTTTTTTATATAATTATGATATTTTACTTCAAGCTTCCATGTTGGTATGAATGAAGTTACAGACTTACAAGGATCATGCACAAATTGCTTTTGCCCATTGTCATTCCATGAGGATATGGCCATGATGGACCTATCGTTGAACATTGATAAAAGAATTTTAAAAAGATTCAAAGAATGAAAAAGTAATATATATCATTTCAGCTCGTACCAAAGACTTACTTATCTTTATCAAGGAGGTCTGCTCCAGCCTCAAAATAAGCAAAAAAGTCTGGAGAAATCTCCATATCATCTGCATACAATTAGTATATAGATAATTTTATGAACCTCAGAATAAATAAAAAGAAGTAATATGCATTAAAAAGTAGGGGAGTACTTGTACCTTCAAGTATGATGACCCGATTAAATCTATGTTTGTAAAACAGTTGATCAAGTGCCCACTTGTAGTGACCTGAAAACACGGTAGTTACAGCAAACATATTGAATTGATGCAAACATTAGTCTAGCTGTATCTCTTACGTGCAATCTTGTAATATGCAATTAGCTCTCCGGGCCTTTCAGTATGCACAGGTTCATAATCCAAGTGCTGCAACAAACTGGAGTTAATTATCTTCTTCTTTTAATAGGTTATTGGATTTTATTACCCCTAACTATCGGCTATTTGCCGCTGCCACCCCCAACTATCACTTTGACGCCCGTCACCCCCAACTTAACACTTAGTGTGTTTTGTCACCACGTCGTTAACTGATCACTAACTTTTGATCTTGGTACTATACTTTTGGGGGTGTCATAGGGATCTTAGGAAGGTTTTAGGGATCTTAGGACACCCCAAAAGTATAGTAACAAGATCAAAAGTTAGTGATTAGTTAACGACGTGGTGACAGGACACACTAAGTGTTAAGTTGGGGTGACGGGCGTCAAAGTGATAGTTGAGGGTGGCATCGGCCAATAGCCAATAGTTGGGGGTCATAAAATCCAATAACCCTTTTTTAATCAACTGCTGAAATATAGCAAGTTAATTTGAAAATAAATGTTTTTATTATACTGTATACATCATGTATGCAACATAAAATGTACCTGCATGTAGGTCAACTGCTTGTAACTCATAGCCTTTGTTCGAACATCAGGATTTGACCCGTCCTGACAATGTAAACAATTGGAGGGATAAGTGTGGTAATTATTAAGAAAGAAATAAGCGGTAAGATAAATCTAATATATTCACAGATATAATATACCTGGGATACAAAAATTGGAAACTTTGATGATGCAGAAGCATGATATCTGAAATAAAAGTGTCACATTGGTATTACTTTTCATTAACTAAAGAAAAGGGGTAAATTACACTTTTCGTCCTTTATGTTTGTATCAAATTGCAATGGATGACCTTTAACTTCAATAATTACAGTCATAATCCTTTATTTGGAAAACTCATTAACACCAACCTAGTTAAATTTTTCAGTTAAGTCAGGTCACATAAGGGTAATTTAGTCTTTTTACTATTTTATTATAAAACAGTTTAATCAATACAAAATAAACAATATTTAAAACTTAATATATATAACCACCAACCACCACCCACCACTGCCATCTCCGAAACCACCACCACCACCACCACACACCACCCCCATCACAACGTGACCTAACCACCACCATGAGCCACCACCTCCATTACGCCTAATCTAACCATCATAATGGATAGAACCTTCATATTTATCTAACCCAAATTGAAACCTCCATACCTACAACAAAATCCCTATTCAAGTCAAACACTAATCTCTTAACTAATAAACCCAACAAAAATGCCCTTTTGCCCTGGTGATGGATTTCGATTCATCCAACACACCACCATTGCCAAACCTACACACCACTTCAAGGATAGTTTGACAGATCTGCAGGCTTTAGTTCCACAATCAAACAACAAAGTAATTTCCCCAAATCAATAACCAAGTAATTCCAAAAGGGCTTCAAGGACTTGTAAAGTACTAGCGCGTTGCTCGTTGTTTGACTTAAGTAAACTATCTCTTTCTCTCTTTCACCGACTCTTGCTTCCAGCATTTTGACTTTCGATACAGCTTCCACTTCAGCTGCTCGGACTGTTTCCAGATCATCCGTCAGGTCTTTCGTTTGTCTTTCTAGGTTTTCGACACGTCTCTCTGCCCGAGCGATGTCAGTCAGGCAGTCTCCTAACAACCGCTGGATTTCGCTTCTCTGTTTTTTTAGCAGCGACCGCTTCTGCCCGAGCAGAATCTGCTAGCTCTGTTACCAATTTCCGACGGTGGTGGCTCGATTCGATGGTGGTGGTGGTGGGGCGGTGGATGGATTTGGTGGTGGTGGTGGTGGCAGGGATACAGTGGTGGTGATGGAGGTTGGTTGGAGAGAGAGAAAAAGAGGGAGAGAGATGGCTGAGAGATGAGAGAGACTGAAGAGGTAAGGTTTTACATAAACAAACGAGTGAAATTACCAATTTACCCTCATGTGAAAGGCACATGTTCAGATTTAACTAAAAATTTTAATTAGGTTAGTGTTAAAAGACATAAGGTGTAGTGAGTTTTACAAATAAAGGATTGTGACTGTAATTATTAAAGTTAAAGGTCATCCATTGCAATTCGATACAAACATAAAGGACGAAAAGTGTAATTTACCCAAACAAAAGTATAACAGTCGATGTACACCATATTTGGTATAAAAAATGAAAGTTGGTGACCTGTTAGCTTGTTTAAAACATTGAGCATACTTTGATAAGTAGAAAAACATACTTAAGGATAGATTTAATAGTTCGTTCAAGATAGTCAGCACGGTTGCAAGCCATAATAACAACTGCTGCCACTGGCACCTGCAAATGAAGTAGAAAGCTCATTCACCGTTAAAAGAATTGATCTTTCAACAAGAGAGAAATACATAATTTAGTATTCTTATTCCAACCTGATTTTGTTGAAACAAGTTTTTCACACCTTTCCCTGCAAATTGATAACAAAAAGGTTAGACTCATATAGTGCAAGTAAACAATAAGTATATCAGGATATGCAGAGCAATAATAACTTTTAATCTTGTGTGTGTGTGTGTGTATAGAGAGAGAGGGGGAAAGAAAGAAAGAGAAAGAAGAGAGTGATGGTATGAACTTACTTTCAAGACTTTGAACAAGTGTCCTCAATTGTTCACGCTCTTCTTGTTGGCGTTTCACAATTTCTGAAATACAAGTAATAGGTGCAGAAGGTTGGATGTGAATAATTTATGTTTACCAGCTAAGAAAGAACAAAAAAAATCAAATTAAACTACCTCCTCATACGTATTAAAATGTTACATTAACAATTGTTACTGAAAACACTTGGTTACTTATGAAAATGAATAACTAGGGAAGTGAAGCAAGACACATTCTCAAAATAAATTAGAAAAACGAATTGTGATGTTTTCATCAATCGTCAAAGTCGGTAACTTTCTTAAATAATATACTGGGAATTACCACGCTAATTACATCAAGATATGTCCCCTTACCCTCCAAAGACACAACCCTTTCCTTCTGCATACTTATCTGATCAATTAGTAACCGCATCTGGCTCGTACAATGATTTTCCCCTTCCACCTGTTATAATCAACAAATTCTTATGCATTAATTCTTTACAAAGCACCCGCTCTAGGTTACAAGACAACAGACTGGATAGAAGAACATCTTAACATTTAATTTTACATCATGATTCATGACTAAATAAAATAGCCTCTTCGTCCCAAAAAAATAAATCAAATGACAAGTTCTGTAAGCATTAGTTTAAATTTAAATTCAAATTTTGATGGTTCAAAACGGATCACAGAGTAGACAATGAGACATCTCTACTTTTTCTCCCTAGGAATCTATACTTCTATAGGATTATACTGTATACAGAAACATTATGTGAATACAGGCAAAAGTGTTGAAATTCCTTCCACATATAAGTGGGATCATTTAGAAAACATGAGTACTAATATATAAAAAGAACCCTAAGGCTACATGCCTGGTTTTATCACAGAAAGTGACATGATACACTAACATTAAGCAATCATAACATCCTAATGGTGGATGTGGGGTTAGATTCAAGTAAAAATCCACTACTTTGTGAATAAACTGTTTCAAAATAATTTATTATTCTGGTGCAGGACAGGAGTAGACTAGATGCTTTCTAGCCAAACAGAGAGAAAAAATATCTTAAAAGAGAACTTCGCGTTTATGACAAAAATTCAGATTTCAAAACTATGGCTCTATGCAAAACATATTGAAAAAAATCCCCAAGTCCAATTATCTACATTAAAACGGAGTTAAAAAAAAAAAAGAAAAACTGTATTTTTTTTCTAGAATCGGCCATCCGAGCCCCAACAATGGAACTCAGGACCAGGCACCAGCAATTGGGCCAACACAACAAAGCTATCTTGCCCAGGCGTGCAGGCCATCAAGCTTTTCATGGGATGGTTGTGGGGGCCGGTTCGATAATTACATGTGTATAACTTTCATACTTCCATAACCATCTAGGCCAGATCAATTTGCTCCACACCAGTTTCTATAAATAAAAAAACCAGCTTTCTAAAAACCAGAACTGAAACCGAAAAAATGTAAACAACTTTCTAACACAAACTTAAGCACTAGTAATGCGTATAAGAGTTAAAGACACAATTTTCAACGATTGTAGTCAGTACCCGGCAGGCACAAACAAACATACATACCCAGTAAAACCCCGCAGATTGCAAGCTACTGGTAGGATGGGATGGGGGCAAACCTTTCCTCTATCCCGGAAGGGAAGACAGGGAGGGTGAGACCCCCAGCTCCAAAAACATGTATTTCAGAAACATAAAGTGTGGCTCAGGGAAACAAAAGTAAACTAAAAAAGCAACATTATAAACTGATATTAAGTCGAAGCACATAAGTAACAGTTTAAAGCAGAAAGAGTTTAATATGATGAACTGACAGCAGCTGTAATCTTCTCAGCATACTCAGACTGTGCCTTGAACAGCCTCACCTAATGCAAAGCACAAACACAATTAATATTCTTATAAACTAATGAAATAACAAATGAAAAATGAAAGTAGGTGAACCTGTGTGTAGATAAATGCAACTGCAGTTAGCAAAAGCAAGCATCTGAGACCTCCAGACCATCTCGCCATTGTTGTTTGTTTTCGAACTGAAACCCTCGATCTATCTCTTAAATCAAAACTTTCATCTGAATTAGGGTTTGTATCAATCAGATCGTGCATAAATAAATATTAACGTCTCCGGGTTACTTAACGAGATTGTTACTATTTTCACCACATTATTGTCAGTCAGCTGCAATTGGGGCTAACTTTAAACCCTAGATTGGAAAGTGAAGATGCACATGTTTCTGAATTCTCTTCGTCTAAATTCTAGCAGAATAATAGTAAATCGATTCTGATTTTGATTAGTAGTAAACTTTGCAACAATTTTGCCAAAACAAAATGCATAAATCACTTATTATTATTATTATTATTATTATTATTATTATTATTATTATTTTTTTTTTTTTTTTTTTTTTTTTTTTTTTGTACCAACTCAAAAAGTAAATGAAAATATTAAAAATGTAAATTTATTGTTTCTCATATTAAAAATAAAAATATAAAAAATTTTCAGTTTTTATATAACATGTACATGTGTAGGCTTAATTACCTACATGTATGTAGACTATATGTAGGTAAAAATGTATGATTTTTTAATGTATACAAAGTATACACATATAAATGCAAGAAACATAAAATTTTAAAAATATTAACTTAAATCCCAAAAATTAGTGATTTAGAGTTGTTCTTTTTGTTCTCCTCGCAATAATTAATGTTCTGTAATAATCCTCATCCACGTTTTGTAAATGTTACCGGGGATTCACTAGTCGAATAGGCTGAACCACAAAAACATTTGCTAGCACGGATGCCAATTAAACTCGGACCAAGTATGGAAACTGCATCTGATTAAGTGATATATGTGTTTACCTGGCCCAAATACTCGAAAACATATACTCACCTGACAATAGAGCTGAAACTATTTTCTTTTTCTTTATTATGTTGTGATGTAACAACCCGCATTTTTCGCGTTTGTTACTCTCGTTACACTCGTTACGCCTAGCACCAAGGATTCAGATCATAATGTGAACTATATCGCAAACTACGCTACTTCGCATATATTCGCAAACACAACACTTATTACAACACGCTATATCACAACGCTTACATTTTGTTCGCATATACTATTACGTTATTGCTACGCAAACTCGAAACGCAATTACTGATGCTATGACTTATTATATAATATCACTAGTTATATACAAATATTTAAGTACTAATACTTGGTTAAACGCACACACGCTGGCACGCGCAACTCAATTTATCGCACTAAAAGCACAACATAACACGATACTACTCATCTCACTAAAACGCATCAAACGAGACGAAAGTCGGAAAACTAACAAACGCAACCCGGTCGTCCGAATGGACATCCAATTGGATGACCATCCGAACGGATGGCTATTCGACCGGCTGAACCCATTCGAATGGAGCCTATTCGATCGACTGGAGACATCCGACACAGCCCCTTTCGCCACCGCCTTAACCCTCGCACTCACCTATAAATAGGGCCATTGTGTCTCATTTCAACACTTTGGTTCCCTCAGACGCTCCCTAGCTTTCAGACACGAATCAAGGCCATTTTGTAAGCTTTTTCCCCCGAATCTTCGTTAATCTTCATCTCTAATCACTTCTACATCATCTTCTTCATCAAAATCACGCACGAACACTAACTTTTCTTCGAAACCGACTGATTTGGACCTCTTGAAGGTGGTTTCCGCCTGTTTTGCTTATGCAAACTGTTGAGGAGCACCATTTAACCAAGATTGGTTCCAGATCTAAAGGATTTTCACACTTTTCAACTCAATCACAAAAGATTTCAACACTTTTTCATTTATTTTCGACTTTTTTCATAGATCCGCCAATATGGCCCACGGATCTTATGCCCACCCGAGACTGACCTCTGGATTACACGTTCTCCGAAATCGATTTGGGTCACGTGTTGGATATGTGGAGGTCCTATCAAGCAAGTGTTTGTTTATTCAATTGAGAGGAATAATTCCAAGATCAATTCCAATTGCAGTTTTTTCAACTCTCCTGACCATTTCCAAACAAGTGGTTGTAATGATGGGACCCTGGATTTGAAACGCATAATGTGCGTTGACTGGATTGTAGATATTCTAGAGAAAGCAAACCGGGTATACAAAATCGACAATAGTTTTGGTGATCCGCAAACTTGTATGGAATTCAATGCGAGTTGTTTGTTTTCTTTGAGTGCTTTTCCTTCAATTTCCAGAACAGCCCTTAGCAATACCAGTTTGTTACCAGTGCGGTTGCCATGAGCCTGAGGAACTTTTAATAAGCTGTCACAGTTGTCAAATTCGTTGCGTGTATTCATATTGTTGAGACAACAATAGATAATGAATGAATTTTTGGACTTCTTGTTCCAAATGCAGCTGATGAAACCAGAGTTGTTATCTCGGTTGTTCAGTACTTTCGTGATAAATACAATGTTCATATTTGTTATCCTTTGCTTCCTTTAATTCAAGCAGGCACGGATGCTAAACGTATTGTTATTACATCCGAGACGATTCAAGTGAGTCCTATGAAGCAAATGTCCGTCTATTCTATTGAGAGGAATCATTGCATTACATCCCCGTTGAAAAACAGAATCGCAGTCCTTTTCCTTCAATTTAGGGAAAATGTAGTTTAAAGATGATAACCCAATAGTGGAGAATCTCATTCTACAGCTTTGATAAATTAAGGGGTATTTTTGAGAAATTCTTAGTTTAATACGCATCGTATAGGCCTATATGATGCGTATTAGTCCACGAAATTACTGAAATACCCCTGTTTTTTATAAATTCAGCGGTATTTTTGAGAAATTCAAAGTTTAATACGCATCGTATAGGCCTATACGATGCGTATTAACCTGATATACGATACCACATAGGCCTATACGATCGTATATGGATAATTTGAAATTTTGTTTTTTCGTGTTTTCCTCGGTTCGACGCGTATACGTGCCATTTTTTGACAAACTTTCGCATATTTTGTCATTTTATGACGTATACCTTCAACATGCGTCGTTTCGGTGACGTTCGGTTGCGTGCGATTATCGTATTCTATGATTACGTACAGTTTTGTTTGAAATCCACTTGTGTTGTATATTGTCGTGTTATATGTATACACGTGTGGAAATATCATTAGTTGCGTATTTTGACGTATTTTTGCCTATTTTACGTATTTTAACATATTGTTGCGTATTTTATAGCATTTTGACGTATTTGAGCGTATTCTAATGTATTTCGGCGTATTTTAATGTATTTTGGTGTATTTTAGCGTATTTCAGCGTATTTTAAAATATTTCGACGTATTTTAGCGTATTTTATCGTAATTTGACGTATTTTAGCATATTGCAGTGTATTTTAGCATATTTTCATGTATTTTAGCATATTTTAACGTATTTGTAACACCTCGCAAAATCATGTCCAAAGTAATAAAGACACGTGTCATGGACTTTAAACGTGTAATGAATTGATTTCGAGGGACTAAAGTAGACAAACGAAGAAAGTATATATGTGAAAGGATCCAAAGTGTCAACATTTGAAAATTTTGCCTTTCGATGACCCTACACGATGTTTATACCCTTAAACGAAAGAATTGGGAAACGTATGAAACCGTTTGTGAAGAAAGTGAAAGTTTACAAGACGCGAGGGTTAAATGTGTCAACACGTTAAATTAATACATCTGAGTGACCTTTTAACAAACCCAGAGCTTTGTAACGATTAATTATACTCTCAAGATCAAGTGACGAAAAATTCACGAGGTTTCGATATCGTTTGATATTAAATACATTAACTTTCGTAAATAAAGGGTTAAAAGCGTCAACGAAGCAAAACTTGTGTTTTCGGTTATCGTTTAACGAAATCGGACCTAATGATGTTTGGTTATATTCTAAGGATCATCAAAATATAAATTTTATGGGTTAAAAGTGCTTGAAATGAAAGTTATTACGTTTTAAAAGGTCCAGGGGCTGAAACTGTCATGTTTGAATCCATGCACACCCACACTCATTTGCTGTCGCGCGACGGCCTGATCTGGGCAGAATCCATGCACAGGTGCAGGTTCTGCCATTTCTTCACCTTTGCATGCCTTAATTCGAAACAAGGGACTATTTGCTGGTATTTTAAAACCACCTGGACACCTGTTAGCATCTGAAAACAACACAAAACACCTGGATTGATCTGGTGATGACCTCTTGTAGTATAAATAGGGGCTTGGAGTTGTTCTTTCATTTGCACAAGTTCAAATTTTCTCATACTCTCAATCTCTAAAGCTCTCAATTGATCTCTGAAGCATCCTAGATATCTAGGAAGCTTTCTCTAGTTGAATTTTCGTGCTAAGGACTATTGTAAGTGTTCTTAGCTTCTATAGTTAAGTTTTCATTATTGTAATGACCGAAAGTCAAAGATATCGTAATTACGCTTTGACTTTGTGATTAATCACTAACGGTCCAGCCATTATTCGAATTGAAAGTGGCTATGTGTTGGTAATTATGTAGGTGTTAAACCCTTAAAAGGGCACCTCCTAATTATCACATTATCTCAGTCAATTGTCGGGTCAAACTACTTAACAGAAAAGTCAAACGTGTCAGTTTTTGCAAAATAAATCACAACTGATAATGTAGAAGCTATAAATTACATTTTATCACTTAAACAACTTTGTAAATAATATAAGAACATGTTTAGGCATGTTCAACCTGACAATTCTTAGTATTAGGCTCGGTTCGCAACCGAAAGTCGCAAAAGTAGACTTTTGCTTTGACTTTCAGTTCTGACCCGATTTAGTTTAGTTTAGATATGCCTTAGGGTTCCTTTAGGACCATATTATAGGTTAGTATAACCCTCTGAGGTCATACTACATGGTCTCTTAGAAATCTGAATCATTTGCATGTTCCCGTTAAATGCTTAAAAATGGACCATTATGCCTTTTTGATATAAAAACGAGATTTTTGAAAATGTGAGAGGACAAAAATCTTTATTACTGATTTATAAGTATGTCCTAAAAATTTGACATCAGTTTATGGTCTCAAATTAAAGTTATGCAAGATATCGTAAAAATTAAACTTTTTGTTAATTAAATGGCATTTTCAACATAAATCATATTTAACCCCAATTTTTGGAACCAAACTTGCTACCCACTGTTATGAAATAATATTTAGGGATTTTTGGAAATTTTTGTCAAATTTTATACTGACCATAACATAGAGTTCTAGCATAAATTCGCTAAAAGACGGTAATGCCCTTTTTGTTAATAAAATAAGTTTAACATATGATTTGAATACCAAACCTTTTCCTACTAATATCATATGTTAAATAAAATATTTTAAGCTTTAAAGACTTATCAAAACTTCAGAATTTTATAAACATCTTGAATACCGTCAATTACCGACTTTTACGCTTATTAAGCGCATAGTATGGTTTAAAACCATATTTAACGCCTAAGACTTATTACCTACTAATTTTAAAAATAAATTTTTACACTTTAACAGTAAGTATAAGTCTTGAACTCAGATTTCCAAATGTAACCTTAAAAGCTTATGTGAAATGATCAAAATGCCCCTAAGATGCATAATTTGGCCATAAATGATTAAACACATATATGTATGATATCTTGCTGATATAACAACATAAAATAAATATTTTTACAGAATGTTTGAGACCAGAACCTCAGTTTATGTTTAAACCTCTTTTATAAACTTTAAAATGACCAAAATACCATTTCAGGGCTTAAATTGGTTTTAAATTCGTTTTGGGCATAATGGGAGATATCGTACTGATATCATATCATATTTAAATCATATTAACTTATGGAACTTGTACATGACCCATTCGGTTACCCGTTATGCTTATAGGCGTTTGGTACGGTTTATGTAACTAGTTTGCGTGAATTAGCCGAAACGGGTCAAACCTTGTCATTTTTACTTCAAAATCCTGAATATGTTTAGTTTACCCATTATATACAAGTCTTCATACTTGTCGGGTATAAATCACATTCCAATCCGGTCATCGCTTAATCTTGTGTTTCGTACCGTAAACTTTCCTTTAAAACTAACCGGTCAAAGTTATAACTTAAATAAGACCCGTTAGGAATCTAATAGGTTATTAAAACCTTCATTCCAGATTAGGAGCCCAGTAAAAGCTACCTGCACTTGCTGATTAGAATATACGGCTGAGTTTAATTTACATTTTTAGCTCAGGTAAATACTTTTAACTTATTTTCCCTTATACGGGCTTGGGATACGGTAAATTATTACCGCTTGGTCGGGTATTGAATATTTAATCGATTAGTGGTTAAATCATTGAGATAACCCGTTTTAATCTGTTTTGTTTGATACAAAGCCTTTGGGGGTTAATATGACCATGTCCTGGATATCCTCGGCTCATTCATTTGAAATGGCCATGGCTTAAGCACGGGGTGTAGGCATACACCTGACAGTTGCGTATGTATAAACGGTATCTCACTTGTGAGGAAACTTCTTGTGGGCCTATACTTGTGGTGTGTCTATTAATCTTGTACCGGCTCTTATAGTCCGGTCCTGAATGGACGACAAACATGTAAATCTGTATACAAGATTATTTTAAATAATTGTCCCAAGTTATAAAAGATTTATGCCTTGTGCATCCAAACCAATTTTAAAACACTTTTCAAAAGAGTCAGTTAATTGTATTTACCAGTGTAAACTGACGTATTTTTCAAAAAGATTAAGTGCATGTACTACACGAAATGGGCTGGAAGCTCCTGATATTAGTTAAAGAGTCTTGCAAGCTCTTAATACTTTAAGTCTGTTGAACAATATTTACTTTATGTTTTAGATCCGCCTGTGGATCCACTTATCGACCGTTTGTGTAATATTTTATGATGATATCAACTACGTCACGATACTCCCCACCGGGCCCACTGGTAATACGTAGAAATATCGAGGTGTGACATGTTGGTATCAGAGCCAACATTGAGTGAATTAAACACTAGCCTTTTGTGTTTAATCTCAATGACACAGTTTGCACAACTCATCGACTTCCGAGTCTAGGCAAAGGACTTAGGATTAATCCTAATCTTAATTGGTTTTTGTCTTTTGTTGTTTTCTTTTGTTTTGACAGGATCAAAGACAAAATGCCGCCAAGAGTTAGAGGTATAGGTGGAAGAGGAAAGGCCCCAATTTTGGTAAGAAACGTCCATGAAGCCGGGCCATCTCACCGGCGTACTCCATCAGCAACACTTAGCTCTAGTCCTCACAAAGACTGGAGAACTTACTTGGAGCCCGTGAGATGCTCAGTCTCACTCAGTTCCTCACCATCCTACTGCTCAGTCTCACTCAGTTCCTCACCGTCCTACCACCATTCATTCGGGCCACAACAAGAAGAGGAGCCCCATGATTCGCATCATTCTTTTATCCCATTGCAGCGTTCAGGTTCTCACAGTTCTTTCCAGAACCCAACTCCCTATTTCCAAAGCCGGTTCAACCCGATGAACCAGGTACAAGAACCAGAGGGTCCAAACCTTTTGGGACCAGCTGATCATTATCCTGAGATTCAGGACATGGAGATGGACGAGGATCCAGATCCTGAGCTACCACCGACTGGGACGCCGACGCATCCCATTGAGATTTCTAGAGGATCATCCTTTCATGGTTCGCCTTACATGGGCCTTGACATTTTTGCTGAAAGATGGGCTACATACAAGTGGGAGTACACTCCCCCTCACCACAACTCGCCACCTCACCAACAGGTCCCTTCTGAGGACCCGCATTTTCAGGCAATCACGCCACAGCCAGCACCAGAGAAACAATTGCCTCCAGAACCACCGAGGCGAAGAAGAGGTGCACGGATGTCCGTGCGTAGGGGGTTTCACTTCAGCACCCCCCAACACTCCAGCAATAGCCACTACCTGCCGCTGTATGAAGACCCGCAAATGGGTGGGCCTTCAAACCCAGTTTCTGAAGTCGACTCTGTGCCAGTCGCACCAGCACCACACATGGGTTATGAAAACCCAATCCCATCTTACCCAGGTGCAGCTGGGTACAACCCGTTCGAGCAGCCAGCTTATTCGGGTTAAAATTACAACAATGCCCCTGCCGTTGGCCCGTACCTCAAGGCAGCAAACTACAACGCTCTCTACCCTGGACCCTTTCCAGCTACGTACCCAACTGGGTACCCAACATATGGGTATCAATACCCACAACCTCCTCAACCTCAGCAGCAGCAGCTGCCGTACCCGCCACAGATTCAACCACCGCAGCAGCAGGAAATCCTCCAACGGTTACACAAGGTGGAGCAAAGGGTAGACGAGGAGCGTAGGAGCCGCCGTGGTCTACTAAAGGGTTTGGAAAACCTTATAAAGGGGAAGAAGAAGAGGGATTATTAAAAACCCTTATTTATTTATTTTGTAATTTAATTTTCAATTAAGTCCCTGTGTGGACATTTTATTTATGTATTTGGTCCCTGCGTGAACTTGTCTTTCTTGTTTCTGTCCCTGCATGGACAATGTTATTTCTTTAAAAGTCTTGTTTAGGGCAAAACTATCATACTTCTTAAGACACTTATGGAATCTTTTATTTTTAAATTCTTATCTATCATTATGCATAGGCATGTACTATATAAAACAAATCAAAATATCACTTCCATTTTAATTTGATCTGCCAATAAAATGTTAAAAGAAAATCTTAAAGGTATAACCTAGCCTATATGTCATTTTAGACATGGCCATGATGGTAAAACCTTTTTAAGATAGTAAATCCTTGTTAACACCTGAGAACGTGTTAGCACTCTTGGCAAATGTGATTCGATAAAGTCACACTAGTCATCCTTATATTGGATTCTTCCTAATGATGTAAACATCCATTAGTGATGAAGTGCCGGTGGGCCATATTTGTTATCCTTTAAGGACACATGGCAGTTGTAGTCTATGACTCCCTGTCAAGAAGGGTGATGAACTATGTTCAAACCTTAATGCCTCGATCTTGTAAGATCTTGGCTTGTCCTCGTGACTAGGCCTTTTGTGCCAACATTAATATCCCTAATAATTTATAACTGGGATTAATTATAAGGTAAATTTTAAAATAACCTGATAATAAATTAACCACTATGGTCTATGCTTACCATGGTTAACGAATCACCGAAAATGATGATTCCATAATAAACCTCTGAACAAACTATTATCAATTTGTTTTATAGCAATCAAGCTTCAACATGTCTGAATCTGAAGAGGTTAACAGTCACCCGAAGGAAAGAAATGATACCACCAGAGTAAATGTAGTTGGTGCAGATCTTCAAGCATTGATAGACAATTCTGTTACTAGAGCTATCGACAGACAGTTCAAGGAACCAAGTAATACTCGTACAAAGACTCAATCTGTGGCTCATAGTAAGCCCCCTTCTAAAACCCATGAGTCAAATAAGGACAACTCTCGTCACTCATCGAATCAGAGGAGTCTTCCGTCTAAACAGATTGTGCTTAATCAGGAACCACGTGTCAAGACTTGCTCCTACAAATACTTTGTCTCTTGCAAGCCAAGGGACTTTACAGGAGAAAAAAGAGCCATTGATTGTATGACATGGCTCGATGAGATGGATATTGTGGTTGATAACAGTGGTTGTGCGGAACAGGATATTGTAAAGTTTGTTTCACAATCATTTAAAGGTGAAGCTTTGGCTTGGTGGAGGTCGTTAATCCAAGCCACAGGGAAGATCCCATTGTATAACATGTCTTGGGAACAATTTGTAGCTTTGATCAAGGATAACTTCTGTCCTCAGCATGAGGTAGAAAATATTGAAACAGACTTCTTGACTCTGGTCATGAAGAATTTGGATTGCCAAGCTTATCTTTCAAGCTTCAATACCATGTCCCGATTGGTTCCTTATTTGGTCACACCAGAACCAAAGCGCATAGCACGTTTTATAGGAGGTCTGGCTCCAGAAATAAAAGGAAACTTTAAAGCTTCCAGGCCTACCACCTTTAGGTACGTGGTGGATTTGTCCCTATCTCTCACACTTGATGTGATTAGGCAAAGGTCAATTAAGACCTCTGAAGAAGGAAAACGGAAGCAGGAGGATGAGAATTCTCGTCGCTCCGATAAGAAACGAAAGGGGAACTTTGAGCATAAGAAGGGTTCTGGGTTTAAAAAGGATACCCAGCAGACCGGGGAGAAGCCCAAGTGTAAAATCTGCCAGAAGCACCATTTTGGAAAGTGCAGGCTTGAATCACAATCGTAATCGCAGTCGAAGCCTAAAGTTTGTGGGATCTGCAAGTCCAAAGAGCATAGAACTTTGGATTGCAAAAAATGAAGGATGCAACATGTTACGGTTGCAACAAGAAGGGGCATATAATGACTAACTGCCCGAAAAATCCAAAGAAGCCTGAGGAGGCTAAAAAGACTAATGCTCGGGTCTTCCAGATGAATGCTCAGGAAGCAGTTCAGAATGATAATGTTATAACAGGTACATTCCTCATCAATGATGTATATGCTAGAGTTTTATTTGATTCTGGTGCAGATAAGTCTTTTGTAGACAATAAATTTTGTAAACTGTTAAATCTGCCTGTTAAAACTCTAAGCATAAAGTATGAAGTAGAATTGGCCGATGGTACCATAGAGACTGCTTCAACAATCTTAGATGGATGCTTTATATCCATTAGGAATCATTCTTTTCCGATGTCTTTACTTCCATTGAAATTAGCAGGATTCGATATAGTGATAGGCATGGATTGGTTATCTCATAACCAAGCCCAAATTGTTTGTGATAAGAGGCAAGTGATTATTAAGACTCCTTATGGTAAGCCACTTACAATTCAAGGAGATACACAGTATAGACTGCCTAAACAAGTATCTATGCTTCAGGCATCGAAATATTTGAAGAAAGGTTGTGTCATTTACATGGCACAGGTAACCATTGATAAGCCGAAGTGTGACAACCCGAGATCTCAAGGTTGTCAAATTTCGGGACGAAATTTCTTTCAAGTTGGGGATGATGTGATAACCCGAGATCTCAAGGTCTTTTCTCTAACACTTGTTTCACAATCAGTTTTCACAATTTGCTTTACGTTGTATCATGTGTCTTGTTTATGAATGATTATAGTATTGCTATGTTTAGGTATTACATGAAAACCTAGAAATTGTGTAACGTTTAGTCCTAACTATTTATGTTTAACTTCGGATAAGTAACACACTCGACGAAGAATGAGATTCTTCGTCACACCCACACTCGACGAAGAGTGGGTCTTCGTCACAACCCATCTTCGACGAAGAATGGGTCTTCGTCACACTCTCTCATGGCGAAGAATGTTCTTCGCCGGCCCATATTATGTGGAAGCCCATGAAGGGCCCAGTTCTATTGTTGCAGTATATTCGCGCGTAGGGTTCTTTATTTTCAGAAAAACTCACCTTATCGCAAACCCTAGCATTATTTTCCTCTCTCTCGGTGTGACGGCATTTGTGAGTCTCGAAGCACTTCATTTTCAAGCTAACTAATCAATCCAATATTACGGTTAGTGTCTTGTTCTTGTTCGATGGATTAATTCATGATATACGGATTCGTGTTGTGATGATTTTGTATGAATATGTAGAATCTTGTGTATATAATGTTCCATTGATGATCGGTCGTATGAATTTTACTTACATAATTAGGGTTGGTACGATGAGAGTGTTACAGATCTTTGTGTGATTCAATGTTTAATGTTTTATTAGGGAGTGTACGTTGATTATTGTGGTTTGGAAAGTGACATGAAAACTAGGGTTTCATGTAAAGGATCGTAGGACTAGAATATATGATTGATCATGATATGAAACTATGGTCGAAGTGTTGTTGTTTGTTCATAATTAGGGTCGGTTAGATTATACGAGTAACTGTCGTTTGATCCATTATTCATGCTTGGAAAAGTGTTAACTGTTGTTAGATGATTATTGGCGAACCTCTATGATATTTCGCCGAACTTCAATTCGCCGAAGATTGGGGACTTCGTCGAACTCCATCTCGACGAAGGTTGATTCTTCGTCACAAGGATGCCCGACGAACCACTAGGGTCTTCGTCAAAAGCAAACTCGGCGAAGGTTGATCCTTCGTCGCTAGGAAACTTCGCCGTAAGAGTTTATAGATGGAACTGTAGAAGGAATACGATGTGTGTGATGTTGGATGTTTGTGTTTACAAATGCTATTTGTTGCATGATAACAATACTGACCAAGAATGGGAAATCTGACTTGTCTGGTATGGTTAGAACACTCATGTGTTATGTGTTGATTTGTGATATTCACATGGGATGTGGTCTTGCATGAGAATTGAGTACTTGATACCTGACATACAATGATTTTTATGATGAATGCAATCTGTGTTAAATACATGACTTATTTGATTGTGAAACTGATTCGATTGGTAACCATGGTAGGGTTTGGGTTGACCAACTTGGACGGGTAACTAAACATACCGAGCAATCTAAGGTGAGTTCATTTCTCTTGAGCATGCGTCCCGGTGGGTGGGACAATCATTGGGTTTTCTGAGAGGAATAAGTCATTTGGGTAAAAATTGGGATGTTGGATAATACACTCAATTCCTATCACCATTAAGTCCCATCTTGTTTGTTACCTGAGAGGTAACGGGGTATTAGTTGATAGCGCTATTTAGGTTCGGCACCCTCACCTCGTACTTGAGAGGACGGGTGTGAACTAATGACCCAGTCATGACCAATGCTTAGATAGGGGCATTGGGGAAGGGCAAAAATAATCTAGAGCCATCTTGTACGGTACTCGAGTTATTATCAACAGTACAATCAATGAACTGAACTAAACACTTGGTAACTAACGTTTTCGTAAAACTATGAACTCACCAGCGTTGTCTGATAAACTTGTTGCATGCTCACAAGTCGTTAGGTACTTTGGACAAAGAACTTGCTATCTGGGATTGCTGGAGTGGTCATGGGTCGCACTACTTGGATATGCATAACTTGTTTATTGATTTTACATACATTTGGTTTGAAACATTTAATGAATGATTTACTACTTGCTTTCGCTGAAACACGTTAAACTTGGATTATGTTTATGAATGTTTTATCATTATGAATGGAAACTTTATTTAATATCTTATTATTGGTTCAATGTGATTGGTGGCTAGATCCTGGTACGTCACACGCCTAGCAGGGTTTCCGCTTGTGGTATTTTGGGGGTGTGACAGTTTGGTATCAGAGCCACTGGTTATAGTGAACTAGGTTTTAAAACGTTTTTATAAAACTAGACTATAACCGAACAGTTAAGAAAATCGACCATGACACTCAGCTCCAGATTGCAAGGTTTATCTCTCGTTTACTTATTGCATAGCACATCTAGTGTACATTTATGTATGACATTGCACGTGAATGCACACTTAGCACTACAACATGAATTCCTGTGTTACTAGCTTACGTTATGTGTTTGATAGTGTGACGCTCCTCTAAACCCTCATGATCTATGTTATGGTGTTGATGTGTGTAAAATGCAACATATAAATTACATCAAATGAGGCATAAAACTAACCCTTTTTTAGTACTAATGTTGGAAAAAGTGTGCTTTTGTCTTCCTTTTGTATTTTCAGAGTTAAATGAGCGTAAAAGAACAAAAGGAGCAAAAATGCAGCCAAATCTAACAATAATACAAGAAAAGGAATAAACGTGGCATGCCCGACCCCTCGACAACATCTTCCCAAGCAAAAACAAGACAACAGAAGACTGAACATGCCCCGTGCCCAGCGGACACGGGGGCGTGCCCAAGTGTCTGCAGAAAGGACAAAGTTGTAGAAGTTTCTATTTCCCAACACGGGGGTGTGCCCAGTGGACACGGGGCCGTGGTCAACGCTAAGATTCGCAGAATCTAAGCAAATCTTGATAGTATAGATACGCTTCTGCACCCGGGGTCGTGCCCAGCGGACACGGGGGCGTGGTCAACTAATGCAGACAAACAGCATTTAATGAAGAAAGAGAAGATGGGTGGACACGAGGCCGTGCCCAGCGGGCACGGGGCTGTGTCCGGGCTTCTGTACATGCTATAAATAGGGGTGCTTGGTTCACTTCAAAGGCATCCCTTGAAAAACCACCTCTCTCCCACTTCACCCACACTCCACCACCACCACAACACCCACATCCACCACCATCATCCATCATAGAGTGTGTGTAGTAGTCTCGGGATCCAAGATTGGTAGTAAGAGTTCTTGACAATCAAAGGCCATGTTTGCCTAAGTCTCTTACATCACTTGGTGAAGACAAGCATTTAGTGTACTTCTTTTGTTTTTTAATCTTTTCGCACTTTTTATTTGGTTTTGTATTAATGAATTTAATAACTAGTTTCTTATGTTGAAGGTGAAACTTCCTTATCATTTTTCCGTGGTGTCTTGGCGTTATTTTACTGTCTATATAAAATAAAAGATTTACACCATTCATATCTCCACGGTCTATATGGAGATATGTTGGCTACCTGGTCGGGGGTTAAGGGAATGGTTTGGTAAGGTTCTTGCCTTGTTCAGTGTATAGATCCTGCAAGGACCTGGGTCAAGCTTAGTAGGACCTCCTTCAATACCCATTGGTATTGAATGGCGGGGGTGCGAATTTCTTGATCCCCTCATATGTAAACTACTATTAATACATTAACCCGGCTACTTGGGATTGTATCCCTGCTGACTCAAACCACTTAGCCGAGGGTAACGTCACCTTCAAAAGAGGGGCCTACCACATCACACGTTAATAACTTAATTAATTATCTTCCAATAATCCAACCCTTTAAGATTGTATCCTTGCTGACTCAAACTACTAGGTTGAGGGTAACGCCACCTTCAAAAGAGGGGCCTACTACTATAACTAAGATAATCTCTTAAAAAGTGCAAAAGTGCGGAAAACATCAAAGGTTACACTAAAGGCAAGCCGGATCCAAGTGATTCATCTTATCTATCTGTTTTATTTTTATTTTTATTTTCATCCTTTTTAGTTAGTTTTCATTTTCTTATTTAAAACCCTTTTTCTAAATTTTTTATTTGATTAGACGTTGAGGATAAACCGGTACTAAAAGCTCTTGTGTCTTTGGACGACCTCGGTATCTTACCAACGCTATACTACGCTCACGATGGGTGCACTTGCCCATATGTGTGTTTAGTGTTAGTAAAATATCGTGTTTTATAAATTTAAAACTTGACTAAAGTGTTAAAAAGGGCTTAAAATATACTTAAAAATATATACACACCGACACGCATCAAGTTTTTGGCGCCGTTGCCGGGGACACAAGGATTTTAAGAAAGTTAGGAATCAACGTCCTAATCGTTTTTTCTTATTTTTCTGCTTTTTGTAGGTTTTTCTTAGATTTTCAGCTTCTGCAGAGCTCAGCACGGGCCGTGCCCGCTGAACATGGCCCCGTGCCTAATCTTTGGTACTGGCAATCCTGTTTTAAGTCAGACAGCAGCTGAACACGGGGCCGTGTCCAACCAACACGCCCCGTGCCCAAGTATCAGATACTGAAAACAGAACCGTAAGAACCCGACTGTTGGTAATTTCTGACACAAACATGAGCGATACTGATTTTTTTACTACCGCTCCTCTTATGGTACGTGGTGTTAATTATGTGGCGGAAATCATGAAGAATTAAAATGTTATTTTTTAAACTATACTCCCCACTATATAGACCCATTGTTTTCCTGTAGCCTTAAGAGGGGCGAGAGTAAAAATAATCCATATCTCTCCCTCGAATATTCTCAATCGTCCCTTCTAGATGAAATGCTTCTCGAAGAATTCTTTCAGCTAGAGGAACTAATTCTTCGATGGATAAAAGAACTTAAGATGGATATAACTAATTCATCCGAAGACGACATCCAAGAAGAATTATTGAGATCGCATTCGAATAAAAACAACATCGTCGCTCCTGAAATCACCTCTAACTCTTGTGAAGACTTGAGCGATAGTCGTCCCTGTGTCGATTGTGCCGTGAAGGACTCCCCATCGACTTCCGTCGATGCATACATAGACCTGAGCGATTCGACATACACCTTTTTTAACAAGAGTCCGGGAAACGGTTGGACCTGTCCACCTACATTTAGCATAGGAATGACCCTTACCGATAACCTCTTGCGTTCTCGTCTAAGTCTAGGACAACTTAGGTATCTCAGGCACTTCGGTGTTGTTCCGTCCAGTAAGGAACCACCCGATCTGAAAAATTCCTTGAAAATAGACGAAACTTCATAAACAGCCTCTAGACACGGGGCCATGTCCAGGTCAGCACGCCCTCGTGTCCACCAAAAGATTCCCGTCTGACTTTCGGTCAGAATACGGACAAAATGTGTCAGAATCCTGTCTGCACACGGGGCCGTGTCCAGCCGACACGGAGCCGTGTCCAGCGTGCTGTCGTTTTCTATAAATGCAGCCAAGATTCCTGCACATTTGGACCACTCCAAAGACAGAGATTTTGTGGGATCTTCACACATACCATCCTAGGTATATTCTAAAGACGGTTCCAAACAACCATCTTGTCTTTTCTACTTTTGTCTATTGCCTTCTTCTTCATTTTTACCTCAAACACCTCCATTAAAGTTTAAAATCACCATGGTTTCAAGCTTTATTGAGATGTTTTTTAGATTTTTACTCAAGGAATCTTGTTAAAAATAAGTTTTATAACACGGTTTTAAGTTATTTCTGCTTAAAAATGCTTCAAAAGTCAGAAAAATGATTTAAAACTCCAAGATTCCTTGTTTCAAAAATCTGCAGGAAGGTGAACACGGGGTCGTGCTCAGTGAGCACGGGGCCGTGTTCAAAGTACTGATTCACTAAAATGAACTCTTTTCGGTTTATTTTCGTAGAATGTCGAGCCAAAACAGTGGAACCTCTTCAGCACATTCCAGAAACAGTCGTAGGGAACGAAGGCCTTCAATCGAAGCCACTCTTGTACGCTATGTGATGGCACTACGAGAAGCTCTCGACGAAATGACATCCGTATAAGAGGGCCTGATTGATCGTATAAATTATCTTATGGTGGGACTGGAAAATAGTTTCCATGAAATCAACCTTTTGCACCAGAGGTTGAACATTCTTCTAACACCTCCCATGGAACCAATCCTCCCCCAAGAGGATTAGAACCTAGCACTAGGAGTTAACAACCCCACCGGATGGGACGACATCCCCGCGGAGCCCCCTCTTGACAACTTGCAAGAAGTTCCGGTGGAAGTTACACCCCCTCAAAATGATGATGCCAATGAGCCCGCCTTTCTTCTCCCTAGGGAGATAGAAGAATGGCTCACCGACGTGTAAGGGACCATATCCGGAGGAGAAGTTCTTCAAGCCGCATTCAACCGAGAAAATTATCTTCTCGGAAATTTTGCTATTAAAATAATCTAAAGGCTAGAACTTCTTTACGGTTTTAGACTTCTTGTGTTTTCTGACCTACTTATCGAAGTTTTAGTTTATGTTTTTTCTAGGACCTTATTGTAATTCTCTCTATTAATGAATGATGGTTTTCAAAATTTTTGGTGTTTGGATGATGTTGTAATGAACAAAACACACTTGGATGGTGAAGGATACTAAAGGAGACTTGAACCAACACCCCATGCACAAAACCAGAGCCTCCCGAACATTTTTCTTCGTTACAGCAAGTTCAGCACAACCCGTGTCCCGCCAGCACGGCTCCGTGCTCAAGAGTCTGCAGAAAAACGCCCAGTTCAGGTAACTGGACACGGGGCGTGTTCGCTGAACACGCCCCCATGCCCAGCCTTCTGTTACTTTTTGTTGATTTCTATTACTGGAATTTTGAACACGGGGCCGTGCCCGGTCACCACGGCCCGTGTCTAGGTGCCCAGTAACAGAAAAATTTTGTTTAACACACCTTTTTACACAATCAATCAACCTAAAAACTTATTTTTGGGACACATTGAGGACAATGTGTAATTTAAGTGTGTGGGGGGGGGGGATGCTAAAACCTTGAATTTTGCAAGTCCTAATTACAAGCCTTACACAAAACTCTATTGGAACCGCTAAACACCCAAAAAATTTAAAAAAAAAACTTTTCATTTTTTTTACTTGTCTTGGTTCAAATTGGGAATAACAAGTTCTAAAAAGGTTATATTTTTATAAATTTACAACCGATAGCGTCGTGATAAAAAGAACCAACATAAGAAAATTATGAAACGGCATGACAAATCTAGTTAAAATTTGATTATATATACTTGATCACATTAAAAACCCATTCCCACAAAAAGTGAGTTTTGAGCCTTTATTGAGCATACAAATACACATCTTTAAACTAAATGCTCATTTTTCGTTTCTTGTGTGAATAGCCGCTTGGTTTCTTACGACTCTAGAACTTGCCATGACGATACATTCTCGGTCCTTACCAGCTTAAACCTAAGTAAGTAAATGATGGAGACATTAGGACTAACCCTTTTTATTTCAACACCCTTATTTTTTTTTACCACCTACCCAAAATCCCCCTAGTTAACCCATTTGAGTCTAAACCTTTTCATTTCTATACCCAAAACAAACACCCCCTTACCCACCAAAACTCTTTTTCATTTTAAACCCTTTATTTTAGTAAAAAGCTCGGTTTTCTTGTGACTTCCTTATAAAAAAATGATGAAGTTTAGCAATAAACAAGCAAGTTCATCAAAAAGAACTTTGTTTGAAAAATACTTCATTAAAGTAAAAAGTCATAAAAACAAAATGTTTTACGAAAATCGACGCTTTTTACGCATTTCGCCCTTTTCTACTAACCACTAACCCAAAACCACCTACCTTTAACCCAAGCCTAACACTTCCCCAAAGTCCTCTTGATATTTACAAAGGTTTATAGTTAAAAAGGAGGAGGATTGATTGCTTGGCAAGCATATGGTAGAAGTAAGTTCCATGCCACTCTCGAGTGTTTCACAAAAATACATTTTCGGCCGAGTGTTGAGTGATCCCCCGTGAGGTATGTGAACTTGTATATAAATGGAATTTTAAATAGTCATGTTATGCCCAAATAAGTAATTTCTCTTATGTAGTGTTCTAAATAAATCATAACGAATAGGATTGTAAATAACATAAAAATAAAACCTAATAAAGATCTTGGAATCCTGACACTCTAGACAAGCCCAAAACCTTCTCTTCTACCCATTCCATTTGGGTGTGTAAGCCACAAAATAAACAGTTTTGCTTGAGGACAAGCAAAGATTCAAGTGTGGGGGTATTTGATGTGTGTAAAATGCAACATATAAATTACATCAAATGAGGCTTAAAACTAACCATTTTTAGTACTAATGTTGGAAAAGTGTGCTTTTGTCTTCCTTTTGTATTTTCAGGGTTAAATGAGCGTAAAAGAATAAAAGAAGAAAAAATGCAGCCAAATCTAACAATAATACAAGAAAAGTAATAAACGTGGCATGCCCGACCCCTCGAAAGCATCTTCCCAAGCAAAAACAAGACAACAGAAGACTGAACATGCCCCGTGCCCAAGTGTCTGCAGAAAGGACAAAGTTGTAGAAGCTTCTATTTCCCAACACGGGGGCGTGCCCAGTGGACACGGAGCCGTGGTCAACACTAAGATTCGCAGAATCTAAGCAAATCTTGATAGTACAGATACGCTTCTGCACCCGGGGCCGTACCCAGCGGACACGGGGGCGTGGTCAACTAATGCAGACAAACTGCATTTAATGAAGAAAGAGAAGATGGGTGGATACGGGGCCGTGCCCAGCGGGCACGGGGCCGTGTCCGGGCTTCTGTACAGGCTATAAATAGGGGTGCTTGGTTCACTTCAAAGGCATCCTGTGACAAACCACCTCCCTCCCACAGTAGTCCCACTTCACCCACACCCCACCACCATCACAACACCCACATCCACCACCATCATCCATCATCCATCATAGAGTGTGTGTAGTAGTCTCGGGATCCAAGATTGATATTAAGAGTTCTTGACAATCAAAGACCATGTTTGCCTAAGTCTCTTACATCACTTGGTGAAGATAAGCATTTAGTGTAATACTTTTATTTTTTAATCTTTTCGCACTTTTTATTTGGTTTTGTATTAATGAATTTAATAACTAGTTTCTTATGTTGAAGGTGAAACTTCCTTATCATTTTTCCGTGGTGTCTTGGCGTTATTTTACTGTCTATATAAAATAAAAGATTTACACCATTCATATCTCCAAGGTCTATATGGAGATATGTTGGCTACCTGGTTGGGGGTTAAGGGAATGGTTTGGTAAGGTTCTTGCCTTGTTCAGTGTATAGATCCTGCAAGGACCTGGGTCAAGCTTAGTAGGACCTCCTTCAATACCCACTGGTATTAGATGGCAGGGGTTGCGAATTTCTTGATCCCCTCATTTGTAAACTACTATTAATACATTAACCCGGCTACTTGGGATTGTATCTCTGCTGACTCAAACCACTTAGCCGAGGGTATCATCACCTTCAAAAGAGGGGCTGATGTAGGGTAAAATACACATTTTTGTCCCGTGTAAATTGTATAATTTTTGTATAGGTTTTATTTATTTTTATTTAGTTTTAGTGCTTTATTATATTATATTGTGGTGGGACAGGTTTTGGGCAAATGGAGCGAAAACGAGTAATATGGAAATGACCTGCTAGTTGGCCAGAGTAGAATGCCAGTGACCGGAGAAAAATTGGCGCTATTTTCTATGAGTGGACCGAGCCCGCTATCTATACGTTATCTTAACAAAAAAAGGCTTTTAGCAGCCCAACTCGTGAGGAATATTATATTTTGTCAAATTGTGATATGAGAAAGGGATTTCGACATTATTCTGGACGACATCATCAGACTTAACATCTATTCGAAGTGGGCAGCAACTATTAGGTGATTTGGGCTGGGCTTTTGCTGTTCAACGAAAAGAAAAGAAGATATATTAATAAAGTGAGGCGGCAATTATAAAGGGGGATTCGACATCAGACGCACATCAGACGAACGAAAAGAACAACATCAATTACGAAAGTTAGAGTTCTTGGACGATCAGGAAGGCTGTTTTCAGAGGTTTGAAGGCTCGGGACGCGTGGAATCATCGGGGATCATTCAGGAGCACTCGGGATCGAAGAAAACGGGTTATACAATCTTGTTCATTCGTTTCTTGTTTGTTTTTGATTATTCGATGATGAATTCTGTTTTGATCTTGATTGATACTCTGTTTTTGAACATGATTATTGGCTAAACGTTTATTACTACCTAGACATGGATGAATGATTGCATAAGGTTTTGATTATTTTTGGATTTATAAATGCTATGGATTGTTTATAAATTGTAAACGGTTTGTTCTATCGGTTAGATGTGTGTGCATGCTTGATGGTATTTTATTATTAATTATTGCTTCGCTTGAATCTTGGTGACGGTCTTTATCACGGAATAGAGTCAGGCTAGGGTTTTAGGTTTTGGTGAGTGTCTATATCATATAATAAACCTTTGATCCTTTAGGGTGAAATTCACATGAAGTAACCTTAGAAGTAAGAATTGGTAATTTAATAGAATCAAGTGTTCTACTAATCGTCAATAGCTGTAAGGTGCGAGATTATTGCTAGGTCTAAGTGATTAAACCGCAAGGTGGGTCCTTCTTAGAAAGTTAACCTATTTGCTGCTGTCTAGCAAGTCTAGCTGAGAAAACAAACCTATCCTAGGTTTAGGTCTCGTAAGGGAGTGAGCCTTGTAGGATACTTTTATAAACCCCATTAGATGTCTTGTAAGGGAGTCTAAAAACCGGTAGTTTAACAACCTTTAGGGGATCTTAGCGTGCTCTTAAAACGGTCCTTAGATTTCCCGATAGGTGAGAATTTCAAGATCCCGGTTCCATAGCAGACAACTTCCAATTATAATCATAACTAAAAGCAATCAGGATTCCTGTCTAGGTAGTTCTTTCACCATCCTTGAGTTCAGCCTTCGTGTGAGTTCGTGTCTAGTTCGTCTAGTGTAGTTAGTATTTGTTTTTTGCATTCTTAGGATTTTTAGAAACCCCCCCAATCAACAAACATTTAGTTCAGTTGTGTCAGTTTGAGTCTAGATAGAGTCATTAGCGTAATCAGTAGAGTCTCTTGGGTTCGATACTCGGACTTCCTTAGGCTATACTACATTCGATCGGTACACTTGCCGGTTGTGTGTTTTAGGGTTTAGAGAGTCTTAGTTTTATAAATTTAAAGCTTAGAGAGTCTAGAATTAGGGTAAATTTAGTTAGTTTTGTTAACCCGTTTTTAGCACATCAGGGGCCTACCACATTACGCATTAATAACTTAGTTAATTATCTTCCAATAATCCAACCCTTTAGGATTGTATCCTTGCTGACTCAAACTACTGGGTTGAGGGTAACATCAATTTCAAAAGAGGGGCCTACTACTATAACTAAGATAATCTCTTAAAAAGTGCAAAAGTGCGGAAAACATCAAAGGTTACACTAAAGGCGAGTCGGATCCAAGTGATTCATCTTGTCTATCTGTTTTATTTTTATTTTTATTTTCATCATTTTTAGTTAGTTTTCATTTTCTTATTTAAAACCCTTTTTCTAAATTTTTGATTTGATTAGACGTTGAGGATAAATCGGTACTAAAAGCTCTTGTGTCCTTTCACTACCTCGGTATCTTACCAACGCTATACTACGCTCACGATGGGTGCACTTGCCCATATGTGTGTTTAGTGTTAGTAAAATATCGTGTTTTATAAATTTAAAACTTGACTAAAGTGTTAAAAAGGGCTTAAAATATACTTAAAAATATATACACACCGACACGCATCAGTGTCTTTTGTTTTGCTGCTCGAAATTGAGGAACCTTATAGCACGAGTTGGGAGGAGCTGAGATGAACATGCAAATCGCATTGCTAGTATGGGTGCACACATAATAATAATGTGGGGTGCATGTGAGTCCCAGTGAGGCTTAACGAGTATGAAAGGGGTTCCGCTCTGTTGTCTTTTGTAAACCCAGTAGTCTGTAGAGGTCATCGTGAGGTTTGACTCCTACTTTATCTCGACTCTTAACCTTTTCCCTTTTCTTATATAGAATCATGAGCGGACGAGGCCATGGGCGTGGTCACATTGCGATGACTCAGGCCGAGTTGACAAACTTGATTAACACACGTGTGGCTGAGGCTTTGGCAGCCTATCAAGCTGGTATGATGGGTGCCAAATACTCTTTATTCTTATGTCGTGTACTCAACTCTTACCCGCATGCTGTATTTTCTTTCGTTCTTAGGTCAACAAGCGAATCAGAATCAAAACAACCCGCCTGCTTGCACGTTTAAGACGTTCATGGATGGTAGGCCACAGACCTTCAGTGGGACTGAAGGAGCCGCGGGGCTACTGCGTTGGTTTGAGAAGGCAGAATCGGTGTTCGCGATGTGTAACTGTCCTGCTGGGGACAAAGTGAAGTATGCTACAGGCACATTGGAGGATAGTGCCTTGACATGGTGGAATGCCCAGGTGCAAATGTTGGGCATCGAAATGGCTAATGCAACTACTTGGGATGATTTCAAGGAGTTGATGTGAGAGGAATACTGTCCTCGTGACGAGATTTAGAAGCTTGAGAACGAGTACTACAATTTGAAGATGGAAGGGTCTGAAATTGAAGCGTACACAAAAAGGTCACATGAGCTCGTGAATATGTGTCCTAACTTATCACGACCACCACCCCGAAGAATCAAATTGTATATTAAAGGTTTAGCACCGTTAGTCAAGAGCTTGGTCACTGCTGCAAATCTTGACAACTTGCCTCGAATCATACATCTAGCTCACAAGATTACAGATCAGGAGGTGGAGCGTGGCTCACTACCACCGCGTGTTTCTACTACTGCTGCAGCTACTACCCCTGCTGCTGATAACAAACGTAAATGGAATGATGTGGACAAGTTGTCCAACTCGAATCAGTCACAGAAGAAGCCAAACAACAGTATCAGTCGTAGTTTTAGCCAGTCATCTTCCGTGAATCAGAATCAGAGCAACAATTCGAATCAGGGCTCTTACGCAGGAAAGCAACCTAAGTGTAACAAGTGCAACTTTCATCATCATGGGCCGTGCACCCGAGTCTGTCATGGGTGCAATAAGGTGGGCCATATGGCTAGAGACTGCAGGGTCTCACTCCCAAGGCAGCAGCAACAGCAACCCCCACAGCAACAACAACCACAACAATAGGAGAGGCGGCAGCCCCAACAGAATCAGGGAAACCGTAAGGGGTGTTTTCAGTGTGGTGATGAGGGTCATTTCAGCTGGGATTGCCCTCAGCTGAATCAGAATGTTGGTAATAACAATAACAACCCTGGGAACAACAACAACGGGAACAATGGTGGGAATGGTGCGCGTGGTAGAGTGTTTACCTTTGGTGCTGGGGAAGCTAGGAATGATGGCAACGTTGTGACTGGTACGTTTTCCGTGAACAATCTATTTGCTTCTGTTTTATTTGACTCTGGTGCCAATTGGAGTTATGTATCTTTGGGGTTCAGTCGTCAGTTAGGATTGAGTCCTACACCTCTTGTAAACAAACACGTTGTAGAGTTAGCTGATGGAAAATCGATTGAAGCTTCACATGTTCTTTTTTTGGTGTAAACTTGATCTTATGGGTCAAGTGTTTGACATTGACCTACTCCCCATTACTCTTGGAAGTTTTGATGTGGTCGTTGGCATGGATTGGTTGTCTAAGCATCAAGCGGAAATTCTCTATAAAGAGAAAATCGTGTGTATTCCTCTCCCTAGTGAAGAATCTTTGTCAGTTCAAGGTCATCGTACTGGTGCAATGGTTGGCATCATCTCAGCTATGAAAGCCCAGAAGTGTCTACGGAAGGGCTATCCTGCTATTTTAGCACTCGTTACCGATACTCAACCTGAAGAAAGGAAGATTGAAGACCTTCCATTTGTTCGCGAGTTTCCTGATGTGTTTCTTGAAGAGCTTCCTGGTTTACCTCCACACCATCAGGTGGAATTCCAGATTGACCTCAACCAGGAGCAGCCCCGATTGCTCATGCTCCTTATCGTCTTGCACTAGGAGAGTTGCAAGAGTTGTGACGTGCTGTCGTGGTCACAATCAAATTTAATCCAAATACAACTAATTAGCTAGCGGTAAGTGGGTATCGAACACAGGGAGTTTGTGGAAAATGTGTTATTTGAAAGTGTATCTAAGTTAACTAAAATTAAACTAAATGCAATTAAAGTAATTTTTAAGAGTTGGATTGATTGAATTGATTTTAAAACTAAGGTCACTAATGTAATTGCAAAAATAGAAATTTGGTTTGTAAACAATTTAGAGATAAATGACCATCCTAGACTTCCGGTTTCAATTGACATTCATGTTTTAATTAAACTAGAAAGAACCACATAGACATGGCTCATGTGAAGTTATGTGTTCGTGATGAAAGGGAACTAAGTACTCGGATTCCTAGAACGCGAGGTTGTTACCCGATGACCAATCAATCAACACCCAATCCTAATCCCTCCCATGATATCTCGATTGCCAACGGCACCAAGAACGTATGGTTTAAGTTATGATCAAAGCATCAATTAACTATTTACAAACAAATATTAACACACCATAATAAACAAACAAAAGATGCAAGTCTATTATTCTAGAAATCAAAATCAAAACATGAAATGTCTCAAGCAAACCTTCAATCCAGGATGATCACAATGTATTTAGCCACTCATGGCTTGAACAAACATCATCAAACAAGTTTTAATCTTCAAAAACAATTCCCACCTAAAACTAATGATTCAAGAATGTTCTTCAAGCTCCAAGTACTCTCCAAGTGCCCAAAATTCGTCTCTAACCAGTGATAACCGAAAATACCAATCATAAGTCTCATAAAAACATCATGAAATGACTAATAAATGTGGGAGTTACACTTTGGCACCAGTCGGCGCCGTAAGCTACGGTGAACGCCGTAGCTTACGGCGGTCAGCGTATCATACTTAGTCAACAAGGTGTCGTAACCTACGGTGCCAGCCGTAGGCTACGACACATATTAAATCTTTACGACGCAGAAGGTGTGGGCTACGGCGGCACATTTGTGAGAATTGTGGGCCGTAACCTACGGCTGAAGCCGTAGGCTACGGCGGCGCCTGATCCTTTTTCCTCTTGTTCCCTTTTTCACTACTTGACTTCTCCAACTTGTTTCCCCAAACCTCCAACTTTCATCCAAACTCCATAAAAGCATCCTTTATGCACTTTAACACCTGCAACATCAAACATCTAGTGGTTACCAAGTTCAAGCAATTAACCGTAATAAACATGAAATGTGCATAATATTAAACCTTTTAAGGGTTGTCCTACGGGCCACCCGTCACATCCCCACACTTACCCGTTGCTTGTCCTAAGCAACCCATTCAAAAACTATTTCATAACCAAAAGCGATCAATCATGCAAACCAAGCTAAAATGTGCCGTCCTTCTACTACCCTTTAATCATACCACAAGACACACCCCTCACAAAAACTCTCAGTGACAAGAAGTATTAGCACATAATGCTAAACCACTCAATGCGTGTGTGTGTTTGTGCGACAATAAGCTTGTATAAAAATCAAGTCTCCTCCTATCAAATACTTAGCATGCTTATGCATCAAAAGGACTTACGGGTTGTAACGGGGCTAGGTGCAAATGTAGGAAAATGGTGGGATATATATGCAAGAGCTAATTGATTTGACCCGATTTTTATTTCTACTACTAAACAAAGCAAACACACAATATAAACACAACTTCTTCAACATTCTCAACTACTATTGCAACTAATCACTTCTTTTTGTATTTTTCTCTTTTTTTTTTCAAAGATAAGATATAAAAGCTCAACAATATATACAAGAACATCAACACTACATACTAAATCTCCTAAACCGGGTCATCTCAAAAGGTAAAGTTTTGTAGGAAGTAGGCTCGGGTCACAATCGAATGGTATAAGGCTCAAACATGGCTTTCTAAAGACCAAACCCCCACCCCTTACAATACCAAGCTCATATATGTAAAGTATGAGGTCCAACCCCCCAATTCCCACACTCTCACACATCTAGACGAGGCTACCTAAAAGTCCCCTATCATTTTCAAAAGCATGCTAACTCTAGGATTTAACATGAATTCGTACACAAGTTCTATTAACACAATATACACACCGCCACTCAAAACAAAGAAATATTCTCTAATAATCACATGTGGCTCAAACTCTCACCAAGAAAGGACTAGAAATGGGTGTCGGTGTGTCAAGCGGAACAATATCAAGTTTTCAAAATTTTGACAATTTTTGCTTGGTTTCACAATTTTTTTTTAAATTTCTCAAAAATTTCCCCCATCCCCACACTTGGGATACATTGTCCCAATGTATGGTTTTGAGGGAAAGATCGCTTTTAACCAAAAAACACTAGCTTCCGCTAATACTCTCAAACCCCAAATTTCTTTTTGTATTTTTTTTTATTTTTATGAAAATTTAAAACACACCACCACTATCACATCCCATAAATCACATCAACATCTAAACACCACCCGACCTCCCAACCATAAACATATGACATGAAAATATACACAAATATACAAAGGAGCGAGATACGACCTGACTAGTAGTACTTTGGTTGTGGAGGCCCAAAAATGGAGGTCATCATGTCATTCCACTCTCCAAACCCAAATGCTCCGCTACTGCAGCTGCTTCCTTGATCACCTCCTTCACTCACCTGCTGATGACCCATAGTGTGTGGATCCACCCATTGAGAATGGTGCAATGATGGGGTGGGATACGACACACTACCATCATATGGCGACAATCTAGTATAATCCACAACTGGCGGGTCCGCTTCGAGTGGTTTGCCCGCATGCCACTGATCATGCAAGCGTCTCTGGCGGTCGTCTAGGTAGCGATTATTCGTCTCTTCTTGGCGGGCATACATATGAGCTCGATTCCATTGCTCATTTCTGTCATAGCTCTGTTTAAGAGCTCTCTCCATACTAGCCCCCATAAAAGTCTGTTGATCGAAGAGCATTTGATTGGGTTCAGTCAAATCACCAAAAGTGGGTGGACGCCTCTGCTCAATAATCTGGCCCATATTCCCTATGTGGGCCCAATAAGGATCATAGGGTTGTTGTGCATAATCAAATGCACTACCCACATATCCTGACTGTGCTCCTGCTCCGTAAACACTACCACTCGGGCCAGCGCCCCCATCGGAACATCGACCGTGAATGTGTCCTCACGGTATTCGTCATCTCCACTAACCTCTTCATCAGTCGTTTCGGGCTCATCAGCCTCCCCGGTCTTAGTGGCCTCGCATCCACTTTCAAAACTCTCCACCGTCTCCCATCCGTCTTCAACTTATGGTACCTTTCTGACTCCTTGTACTCCCATCCTGGTCCCAAATTCTTTATGTCGAATGACTTAAACCTCTTGTACGAGCCTTTTTCCTCGGATCCAATCACCCTATATTTCTTCAACAATGCCGGAATTAATCAGCAATGGGATACAATTTTCCTCTCGCCACTATTTCGACTAAGCCAAATGTTGTTCAACACTAAGAATCAGAAAGGAACCATGGGTGAACCGTGCAGTAACATGTACAGAATTGGTACCTCTTGAAATCTCACCTCCATCTTATCACCGCGCTGCGGGATGACGTTGTGTGTACACAAAACCAACAACAACTTTGCCTCCATTCGCAAGTTCTTTCTAAACAGTTTCCCGTGGGTAGTACCAGGAAGAAAGAGATAATCTAGCATGTTTTGCCATTGAGGGTGTTTGTCAGGCTCGTGGTAAAGGTCTTTGAGGCTCGGATAGATGTACTCATTCGAAGATTTACTATCAAACTTTGCAATGCGGCGCAATGAGTCGTATGACATTTCAACTTTCACCCCGTTACACCATCCGATAAGCTTCATCTTACTTGGGGCCTTAAACTTGGGACATTCAAGTGTAGCCATCCATTCTTGAATTCGATCATCATACATTTTCCTCACTTCACTATCATAGCACTTTAAAGCCGCCTCCCAACCCAATGCTTTGAACTTAGCTGTTATCCCAAACGGCCCAAAATCTTCTTCCCGAATCTACTTTTCACAAATGAAAGCTTCTTTTCTTTGTTGCAACTTATTCATTTGCTCGTGGAACAAATCCTCTCGCCATTCCTCGGGTTGATCTAGTAGTGAACCGGATGTCCAATCCGGTTTTGGACCCCTTGGAGGCGCATCCTCCTCCGAGTCCGGGTCACCAACCCGTACCAATCTCCTCTTTTTTGGTTGAGCTTCCCCTTGTGGTTGACTTGAGGAACTAGCCCCCGCTTTCTCCTTTGTTCTCACCATACCTACACACATTCACAAACCACACAAAAATCAAATAACTTCAACTTCATAATCTTCCCCACACTTGCTTCATGTTATGGGTATAAATGTACAAAAACAAAAAAATTATCCTTTCAAACAAAAATTCGGCATGATGTCTCTTCAAATCAGATTTTTTCCAAAAATTTTCACTAAACACCAAATACATTTATACCCAAACATTCAATGGTTCAACAAAATTCTATCTTCTATCATCTACAAGCAAGTATGTAAGCAAAAACAATAATGGAAACTTACAAACCGCAATGTACTTCAAAGAATGAGAGAAAATTGCATACCTTAACATTGTGGAAGATCAAATTAGCAAACACTTTACTTTTAAGCAAGAACCCACAAAAACCCACAAAAACCCCCAAATTTTCGGCCCTAGGGTTTGAATTTTCGGCCAAGAAAACGTGATTTTCTTCCAAATCTTTACCCACAATCAGAATGTTCGTGAAATTTTAGCCAAAATAGACTCTGAAATCACTTGATTTGGATGAAAGATGAAAAAGTTATGAAGGTTTGAAGGTGGGTTAGGGTTCTTGAGTTAGAGAAGAAAGATGAAGAAAAAAGAAAGAATGTGTGGATAGGGAACGGTTGGGTGTTTGTGTGGTTGGGGAGAGATATGATTTTTTATTAAATGTATGATTATTATTATTACTTTATGTTTTTCGTTTTTTTATTTTATTTACCGTCAGCGACTTTTAGAGTCTCCCTAAGCTCAACTCGGCGGCGTAACCTACGGTCCCTACAGTAGGCTACGCCAATATTTGGGACCAAATTCATCGTCGTAAGACAAGCTCAGGCTGCCATAAGCTTCTTTTTGTTTGAGGACCGTCGTAAGCTAGCCCCCCCCCCCCCACCGTAGCTTACGGCGGGCACTGGGCAGGGGGGGGGGGGACCAAAAATCTATATCTTGCAAAATTTTGTTTTATGTTTTTTTTAGCTTTTCTAAGTTTTTTAATTTTTATTGTTTTATAATTTTTGAAAAACATGAAATTTATACCTACCCCTTGTTAAAAACCCGTGTTGTCCGGATTTCCCCACACTTGTTTCGAACACACGTTTTAAACAAGACTTTATTCAAACCGAAACAAACTAAACTAAATATTTACACAACCAAACCTGGGCCTCTTTCAAGTTTCCTCGTCATCCAGTGGGCGTAGAATGTAACCCACTTTGTCAAGCTCAAGATTGTTGATGTCGTTACCTTCCAAATACGGTTTGAGCCGATGCCCGTTCACCATTTGTTGCTTATTAGTTTGCTCATCTTGAATATCGACATCCCCAAATCTTCCCACTCTTCGGATGACATAAGGACCCATCCATTTGCTCTTGAGTTTGCTAGCGAATATTTTCAACCTCGAATTATACAACCACACCTTTTGACCCACTTCGAAGTTCTTCTTCCTTAACTTTGCATCATGAACTTTCTTGAGTTTGTCTTTGTATGCGGATGCACATTCGTATGCTTCATCTCTAATCTCCTCAATTTCACTTAGTTGAAGCTTTCTCACTCGACCCGCTTCATCATAATCCGCATTAACAGTTTTGATGGCCCAATTTTCTCGATGTGCTAACTCCATTGGTAGATGACACCCCTTCACATACACCATCCGATAAGGGGTGGTACCAATTGGAGTTTTGTAGGCCGTCCGATATGCCCACAATGCATCGTCAAGTTTACTTGACCAATCCTTTCTATCCATTCGAACCGTCTTCATGAGGATCTCTTTAATTTGACGGTTGGACACTTCAACTTGTCCACTTGTTTGCGGATGGAACGGTGTAGCCACTCGGTGGTTCAAGTTGTATCTTTTTAATAATTTCCCAAAATTAAAATTCTTGAAATGTGAACCACCATAACTTATTATCACCCTTAGTACACCGAATCGAGCAAAAATGTTGGATTGCACAAACTTGCATACAACGGAGTGATCGTTGGTTCTTGAAGCGATAGCTTCTATCCACTTCGTAACATAGTCAACCGCAACCAAGATGTACAAAAACCCATTCGAATTGGGAAAAGGACCCATAAAATCTATTCCCCACACATCAAATACCTCCACCACCAAGATTGGTTGTAAAGGCATTTCATCCCGCTTTGATATGCTTCCAACTTTTTGACAATTTATGCAATTCCGGGCAAACTCACAAGAATCCTTGAAAATTGTGGGCCAATAAAACCCACATGACAACACTCGATAACCCGTTTTGTTCCCACTAAAATGCCCTCCACATGCCGACGAATGAGCATGGGTCAAAATCTCTAGTACTTCGGTTTCGGGAACACACCTTCTTATCACTTGATCGGGTCCAATTTTAAACAAATCCGGTTCATCCCAAATGTAGTGTTTTACTTGACTTAGAAATTGTTGTCTTCTCTTCTTCGTCCAATGATTTGGAAGGGCACCCTTGGCCAAATAGTTCACATAATGGCATACCAAGGTGCAGCGAAAGTGGAAACGGCCAACAATTGCTCATTGGGAAACCGTTCATTAATCTCGCTCGGGTCATCAACACCTTCCAATGGGATTCAGGACAAGTGATCCGCAACAACATTTTCACACCCCTTTTTGTCCCGAATCTCTAAATCGAACTCTTGCAACAAAAGCACCCAACGAATCAACCAGGGCTTTGCATCCTTCTTTTCCATCAAATATCGGACCGAGCTATGATCAGAATACACGATCACCTTGCTCCCCCAAATGTACGATCTAAACTTGTCCAAGGCATACACCACCGCTAATAATTCTTTCTCATTTGTGGTGTAATTCAGTTGTGCCTCGGACAAAGTTTTACGTGCATAATAGATCACCACCGGTTTTTTATCAATCCTTTGACCCAAAACCGTTCCAATGGTCGTGTCGCTAGCATCACACATAATCTCAAACGGCTTCGACCAATCCAGTGGTTGCAAGATAGGAGCTTTCACCAACTGTTCCTTCAAAACACGAAACGCTTGCAAACATTCGTCAGTAAAATTAAATGGAACATCTTTTAATAATAAATTACACAAAGGTTTTGTAATTACACTAAAACCTTTAATGAATTTTCTATAGAACCCCGCGTGTCCCAAAAATGATCTCACCCCCTTAACATTCTTTGGTGGGGGTAGAGATGAAATTGCCCGAATTTTTGCTTTGTCTACCTCCATTCCCCGGTCTGATATCAAATGCCCCAACACAATACCCTCTTGAACCATAAAATGGCTTTTTTCCCAACTTAGCACCAAGTTTGTCTCAACACACCTTTTTAAAACTTTTTCCAATTCATCAAGACAAGACTCAAAACTTGGGCCAAAGATGGAAAAATCATCCATAAACACTTCAAGAGACTCCCCGACCATGTCCGAAAATATACTCATCATACATCTTTGGAATGTGGCCGGGGCGTTACATAGTCCAAAAGGCATTCGCCGAAAAGCAAATGTACCATATGGACATGTAAACGTGGTTTTGTGTTGGTCGTCCGGGTGAATAGCAATTTGGTTATAACCCGAATACCCATAAAAAAAACAATAGTATTTTTGACCCGAAAGTTTTTCAATTATTTGGTCAATGAAGGGTAACGGGAAATGGTTCTTGGAAGTAGCGGCGTTTAGTTTTCTATAATCAATGCAAACTCGCCACCCGGTGACCGGTCGGGTGGCAATTTGCTCGCCTTGTTCATCCTTAATTACCCGAATACCTGCCTTTTTAGGCACTACCTGAGTCGGACTTACCCATGCACTGTCCGAAATGGGATAGATGATCCCTGCATCCAACCACTTGATCACTTCTTTCTTGACCACTTCTCTCAAATTCGGGTTCAACCTTCTTTGCGTTTCACGGGTTGGCTTTGCATCTTCACTTGTAATGATTTTGTGCATTACAATGGATGGACTAATACCTTTCAAGTTGGCTATCGTCCATCCAATGGCCGCCTTATTAGCCTTCAAAACCCGTAATAATTCCTCTTCTTGAGCTACTGCCAAATTGGAAGCAATGATCACCGGTAAGGTGTCATTCTCCCCCATAAATGCATATTTTAGATGTTTCGGTAGCTCTTTCAATTCCACATTTGGTGGACATTCCAAGGAAGGCTTTGTACCCGAATCAATTCCCACCGGTAAAGTCTCCGTTTGGTGGGTCCATGGCGGTCTTCCTTCTTTTACCCCTAGAGCCTCTTGCTCTCACTCTTCCACTTCTAACACACATGCATGAACCTGCAAAGAAACATCACAAACACACGACTCCAAAATCTCTTCTTCATACTCCTTCGGGTTGTATCCATCTATGAAGTCTGCTAGAAAACACTCATCACCATTAAAAGAATTAGCACCGTTAGTAAAAACATTTAATCTCATCTTCCTATTACCGAATGTCATGTCGACCGTACCATATCGACAATCAATAATGGCATGTGCGGTGTTAAAAAACGGCCGACCCAAGATAACATTTTGTTGTTGAATTGGGTCCGCGGATGAGTAATCTAACACAAGAAAATCGACGGGATAATAAAATTCATCAACTTTAACTATCACATCCCGTACAATACCCTGAGGAAGTTTATGAGACAAATCGGCTAATACCACCGTTGTCTCGACCCGTTTCAATGGACCAAAATCATATTGGTCATATAACCCCCCGGTAAGATACTTACTCCGGCTCTAAGATCTAGTAACGCCCTTGCAGTTTGAAATTTTCCCACTTGAATGCTAATGAAAGGCGTTCCCGGATCTTGTAGCTTAGGAGGAATATCTCCTTTCAAAACCGCGCTCACCCTCTCCGTCAAGTCAACCAATTTAGGCACTTTTGGTTGCCTCTTTTGAGTACATAATTCTTTTAAAAACTTGGCGTAAGAGGGTACCTGTTTTATTGCTTCAAGCAAAGGAAGATTAATTTTAACCTGTTTGAAAACCTCCCACATTTCCTCTTTTTGAGGACCCCATTTTGAAATAAAGTTTTTTCTACCCGGATCTAATAAAGCCGAGGGAAATGGCACTTGACTAGATCCTTTTTATTTTCTACTTCTTTATTATTTTCGGGTTTTTCAAAATTGGGCTTTTTAGAAGAATTGTTAGGTGTTTCATTTTCTTCCTCAGTTTCTTGACCCGTTATGTCCTCAACCACCCCATCAACCAAATCCGGTGAAGGATTGGTTTTGTACTCTTTCCCACTTCTCAAAACACTTACATGATGAATATTGACATTATTACCTCTTGAAGAAATATGAGACGGGTTTACCTTAGTGTCGCTTGGTAATTGACCTTTATTTTTTAAGTTCGCCACTTCGGTTGCGAGTTGACCCATTTGGGTGGTCAAAGTTTGAATTGCTTTGTCACGGGCCTCATCCTTTTGCATACGCGCATCATCCATTTGGTTCCTCTTTTGCATCTCAGCTTGCATGTTCTTTAACATCTCCATCATCTCATTTCCACCCGAAGACCCCCCTTGTTCTTGACCCGTTTGATATTGTCTTTGGTACCCTTGATTGTTCCCACCTCCATATCCACTTTGATTATTGTAAGGTTGGCGCGAACCAAAGTTACCTTGACTTCCTTGAAAATTCGGGTTGGCTTGATTTGAGGGATTCCCGTATCGAAAATTTGGGTGGTTTCTCAACCCGGGGTGGTAAGTGTTAGAATTCATGTTGTAATTTCTACCACCCCCTCCTTGCCCTTGCACAGCATGAACCTCTTCAAATTGCCCTTCACCTCCTTGGCAATTTTCAGCCGCATGCCCTATCTCATTACAAATAGCAGAAACATCATAAATTTGGTTAGACGTTTAAACATTACCATCGTCTACCGCATGCACTTGAGTTCGGGTAATGGCCGGTCGTGCTCTCCTTGATGCTTGAGCTTTTCTTTTTGAAGTGATTGCCATTTGCTCCAAAAAATCCCAATCGTCATGCTCGTAGTTTGTACCAAAAGTACCATTTGTGATGGACATTAAATCGCGAGCATCTTCGGCACTCAACCCCCCATGGAAAGCATTCATCAATTCCCAAAGCTCTATCCCATGATGAGGACAATTCTTTATCATCATATTAAAACATTCAAAGGCCTCATGGAACATTTCACCTTGTTGTTGCTGAAAACTTCTCAACCCTTTCCTAGCATCATTTGTCTTTTGGGTGGTGTAAAATTCATCTAAGAAAATTTGTTGCATCTCCGCCCATGTGTAGATAGATGCCGAAGGTAATGTGTAAAACCACTTTTTCACCTTGTCTTCCAAAGAAAATTGGAATAATACCAATTTGACATCATTGGCCGAAAATCCTTGACTCCCAAGAGTGTTACAAATCGAATCGTAAACTTCCAAATGAAAATAAGGCTCCTCCGTTGCTAGACCCTTATACTTTGGCAAGCTTTGCAATGAATTGGTTCTCACTTCAAATATCCTCCCTTGATCATTGTGAGGAATAACTACCGGTGAAGGATTATGAGTGATTATCGGCCTGAAATGTGCTTCTATACCTCTTGCATGTTCTCGAAGATGTCTTCTTGGTACACCAATCCAAACCCTTGGACGAATAGGACCCATTGGTCTTTGCATAGGCCCTTGAGGTACATGTGGTTGAAATTGTTGCTGTGGCATCAGTGGATGTTGAATTGGCCTTTGGAATTGATGTTGTACGTTTTGCGGACGAATTTGTTGTAACGGTGTAGGACGTTGCAATTGTGGCCCTTGTGGCCTTAGCCGAATATGTTGTGGTATAATTTGTTGTTGAGGAATCCCACCAACACTTGGCATTCTTTGAGTTTGACCTTGCACATAAGTAAGTTCCCCTTGATCTCCATCACCCCCATATGCATATCCTTCTTCCTCATAACCCTCAAAATCTTCATACCCTTCTTCATATCCATCTCTGTCACACCCCAACTGATGGCGGAAACATCGGGGCGTGGCACTGAGCGAAACAGATTGTCCAGAAGTTTCCATAACAACTATAATTACCAATTATTTAAAGCAACATGTCCCATACCATGTCATAAAAGATAACATAATTATTACAGACAAGATCTAGTCAAATTGTTCTGTTCTGACAACTCAGATTTCAAATACAGACAATTGTTTATTCTTTTCTAGACCTTTCCTAGCCTCGATTTCAGAGCAAGCTAAGCATATAAGCATCCTAAGCACCTGTCACATACGTTAAAGTAAAAGACAATACACATAGTGTAAAGGTGAGCATACAAGTTTAACAGATATAATAGAGTTTGAAATCGTTACGCATAACCAGCACGTACACAGTGTAAAATGAGGCATGTTAGTTATCGACATGAACCTATCGATACCAATGACTGCGGGTTGACTACCCAAGGCAGTTCGTAATACACACTCACCACTATGAGCCATGTAATAAATTGTCCTTAACAACCCCTGAGTGAACAGGTGCTGAGTCCAAACAAATAGTATTATCGTTGCTAAGGCAGGTAGACAACATTCCATGTGTAAACATAACAAACAAGCATTCATTAAGTCACGTATAACATGTGGTAATCAATTAGCTTTTAAAGTATTGTTTAGTGTGTTGGATGTGATTTAGAATAAGTAACGTATGTAACACCCAAAAATGCGTAAAGCAAAAAAGGATCTAGTATACTCACAGTGATTGGTGGATTGAAGGGAGCGCTTAGAGTGAGATTAGCCTGATCAGAACGATAGCATAATGATAAGCGATTCGTAAAACAGAGTGAAGTGTCAGTGGATATCGGATGGCAATCCGATCAGGTAGCCGGTCGATCGGGTGACAATCCGCTCGGATGGTCATCCGATCGGGTGACCTTTCGAGTGGATTATTTCTTCCTTTGGGGATGATGTGTTTGTGTATGATGGCTTGTCTTTTGAAGTTTTTGTTGTAGTATTTTGAAAACAGAGAAGTATCTCCACCTTTCAGGTCAGTTGATCGGACGGTAGTCCGATCGGATAGCAATCCGATTGGCGAGTCTTCTCATATTGAGAACAAATTCATAGCAGGACGGTCACTCGATCGGATGACAATCTGATCGGGTGGCAACCCTTGAGCATTGAACATGTTGGAATTCGTTTAAGTATTGAAGTTTCAAAACATCACATGGTCGGATGGTCGGTCGATCGGGTAGCAACCCGATCGGACGGCAATCCGTTCGGTGTTCCAAAACTCTTGAAGTTTGAAATAAAAGTTAAGTGTGGGGCCAAGGTGCAAGCCGATCGGGTGGCAACCCGATCGGGTGACAATCTGATCGGACAACAGTCCGATCGGGCGACACTCCATTCTGGTGTCCCGGTCGTCTTCTTCCTTGGTCATTTTGATAGTTTGACGTTTTATCGAGATGATTTTGATAACGTATTAGACAACAGAAACCTTGTCACGACTTAGTAACCTGATCGGACAGGAATCACCCAAATCCGACCAGTTAACTGTTCGAGACGGTGTTCCATGTTTAACCCGAAATCGGTAATCTCGTGGATAGAATCCAGATCTTGAACCAACACATCAACAAGAAAGAGTAAAAGGTTAGAACAAGCTCCGATTCTATCGGTTTTGAGTGCATTGAGTGTAAAAGAGTTGAAAGAAAGTTGGAAAACCATCTTTCAATCCTTTTCATCTTGATTATGTTCAGATCTATGAAAGATCTTTGTTTATTTATATGGAAATCGTTCAGATCTAAGTTGTTCTTGACAGATTGAAGCCAAATCATGAAGTTCATAAGAACAACATGATGACATCATCCTAGAACACCTCAAATCTTGTGATTTCACGGTTAAAAGTTAAGATTCAAAAGATAGAAAGGTGTAGGAGTGCGTGTAGATCAGGAAAGTACAAGATTTAGGTTGAATACTTACAAGAATCGCGAGAAATCCGAAGAAAAGTGGGCAAGAACGCTGGTTAGACGAGAGGTGCCGAAAATGGTAAGTTTGTGATATTGACAGGGGGTATTTATAGGCTTACGATAAAAAGAAAGGGGAAGAGGAGGGTTGGTCGATCGGGTGGTAACCCGATCGGGTGACTGCTCGATCGAGTGGCACCTCGATCAGGTGGAAGCCCGATCGGGTGGCAGCTTGATCGGCTGGCCACACGATTGGAGGGCACGGCTCGATGTGTTTTGCTGTTTCGATTACGATTGCGAGCGTTGTGATGCGATAGAGTTTCCTAGTCAAATTACTTTTAATCCTAACTACTATATCAACATACAATCATCCTTATTTCATATTCTTTTAGCGTTTGTGATTCGATTGCGATTGAGTTTCGATTGCGTTTCGATTAATCACCACACATAAACTTAATTAAGCATGCACAAGTAACACATAAGGCACACACACACATAGAACAATATCCAGAGCGCGTAATTCGAGTTGCGATTGCGATTGCAATAGCGATAAAGCGATAAAACATCCGATAAATATCGAATAAACCTCGATTATTAATAAGTACTCCACATAATACAACTAATGTAAGGCATAAAATAGACTAACTACGAGTCAAAGAAGTCAAAACAAGAGTTGAGCAAGGAGTGACATATCACAATTAGCAATCTTGTCTCCCTTTGACTTCAATCTTGACTTTGACTTTGACTTTCAAAACACGGGGTGTTACAGCCTCCCCTAGTTGAGGGAATTTCGTCCTGAAATTAGGCTGAAGCCATAACAAACAATTGCGGGTACTTCGCCTTCATGTCGCTTTCGAGTTCCCAAGTGAACTCTGCGCCTCGTTTGCCTTCCCATCGGACTTTCACAATAGGAATGCGCGAGCGTCTGAGCTGCTTGGTTTGGCGATCCATGATTTCGACAGGCTTCTCCACGAAGTGTAGTGTTTCGTTTATTTGGAGGTCATCAAGAGGTACAATTAAATCATGCTCAGCCAGGCACTTTCGGAGGTTCGAAACATGGAAAGTCGGGTGGACATTATTAAGTTCCTCCGGTAGTTCGAGTCTGTAGGCGACTTTTCCAATCCTTTCTAGAATCTTAAAAGGTCCAACATATCGAGGCGCTAGTTTCCCTTTCTTGCCGAATCTGACCACACCCTTCCAAGGTGATACCTTTAGGAGTACGTAGTCGCCAACGTCAAATTCAAGGGGCTTGCGTCGTCTATCGGCGTAACTTTTCTGTCGACTTCGAGCTTTCAGCAGTTTGTCTCGAATTTGGAGGACTTTGTCAGTCGTTTCTTGCAGTAGCTCAGGACCGGTTAATTGCGAGTGCCCGATCTCATGCCATACAATAGGCGATCAACATTTTCTTTCGTATAAAGCCTCGAACGATGCCATTTGAATGCTAGAATGATAATTGTTATTATACGAGAATTCGACTAACGGCAGGTAAGCGTCCCAATTACCACCGAAATCTATGACACATGAACGGAGCATGTCTTCAAGGGTACAAATCGTTCTCTCAGTCTGACCGTCGGTTTAAGGGTGGAATGCGGTACTTAGATTAAGCGTAGTACCAAGAGCTGCTTGTAACGTTTCCCACAGACGCGAGGTAAACCGAGCATCACGGTCAGAGATGATGTCGCGAGGCGTCCCATGTCGACAAATGATCTCATCGGTGTAGATTCGGGCTAATCTTTCTACCTTGTAGTCTTCCCGTATTGGCAAAAAGTGAGCAGATTTGGTCAAACGCTCAACAACAACCCAAATGCTGTCGTGACTTGATGGCGTGCGCGGGAGTTTAGTTATGAAGTCCATAGCTATACTCTCCCACTTCCACATCGGGATTGGGGGTTGTTCGAGTAAGCCAGAGGGTCTTTGGTGTTCAGCCTTGACTTTCGAGAAAGTCAGGCACTTCCCAACGTAGAGAGCAATATCCCTTTTCATGCCCGGCCACCAGTACTTGTAGCGAAGGTCCTGGTACATTTTATCGGTACCGGGATGAATAGAATACCGGGATTTGTGGGCTTCGTCCATCAATATCTGCCATAAATTGCTCCGCTTAGGGATCCAAATTCGGTCCAGAAAGTGGAATATTCCATTCAACTTATTCACAAGCTGGGCTCCATCGTGATAGATTCTTTCCTTCTTCAGAGTGCGCTCATTAAAACAGGCATGCTGGGCTTCGCGGATGAGGGTTTCGAGGTCGTATTGGGCTTGGATATCACGAATGCTGATAAGATTGCTTCGTCTACTGAGGGCATCGGCAACGGCATTTGCTTTGCCTGGGTGATAACGGATCTCATAGTCGTAATCATTGAGAAGTTCTACCCATCGGCGTTGACGCATATTAAGTTCCTTCTGGTCAAAGATATGATGTAGGCTCCTATGATCGGTGAAGATCGTACACTTGGTACCATACAGGTAGTGTCGCCAAATCTTTAACGCAAAAACAACTGCGCCTAGCTCGAGGTCATGGGTTGTATAGTTCTTCTCGTGGATCTTGAGCTGACGAGATGCGTAAGCAATGACCTTGTCCCGTTGCATGAGGACACAACCGAGACCAAGTTTGAGGCTTCACAGTAGACAATAAAGTTGTCGCTTCTGTCGGGTAAAGTGAGAACGGGAGCATTGCAAAGCATGTGCTTGAGGGTTTGGAAAGCAGACTCTTGTTCAGTTCCCCAAACTAAAGGCTTGTCTTTATGCGTGAGAGCGATAAGCGGCACAGCGATTTTTGAGAATCCTTCGATAAATCGTCGATAATAGCCCGCAAGTCCAAGGAAAGAACGGACTTCAGACGGGTTCTTAGGTGTAATCCAACTCTTAACTGTTTCAATCTTCGCCGGATCGACGTGAATACCTTGACTATTAACAATGTGACCGAGAAATTGAACCTCCTCCAGCCAAAATTCGCACTTGGAGAACCTGTCATAGAGTCGATTTCCTTGGAGTAGCTCGAGAACCAAACGTAGATGTTGCGCGTGTTTGACTTTCGTCTTGGAATAGATCAAGACATCATCGATGAACACGATGACGAAGCGGTCGAGATAAGGTTTACACTCGCAATTCATCAGATCCATGAAAACCGCGGGTGCGTTGGTTAAACCAAAAGGCATAACAACGAACTCATAGTGGCCGTATCGAGTGCGAAAGCGATTTTGGGTATATCTTCCTCTTGAATGCATAACTGGTGATAGCCTGAGCATAGATCGATCTTGGAGAAACATGTAGCACCTTGTAGCTGATTAAACAAATCGTCGATGCGAGGCAGGGGATAGCGATTCTTGATTGTCAACTTATTCAATTCCCGATAGTCGATGCACATCCGAAACGGCCCATCCTTCTTTTTGACGAAAAGGACTGGTGCGCCCCATGGAGAGGTGCTCGGGCGAATGAAGCCTTTATCAAGCAGTTCCTGGAGCTGACTGACGGGTGGTCTATAGGACAACCTTAATGATGTTAAAAGACGAATTTATCCCTCACTTGATCGTGCAATTATCTTGAATTAGATAACTACGAATGCTTATGTTTCAGGTACAGTTCGGGAGCTAAAAATGGATAAAACACTGCTTTGGACGGTTTGGAGAGGAACGGGTAGTGCATGGAATGAAAGAAGAAGCAAAACATAAATTTCAGGAGTCCACCGTAATTTACGGTGGCCACCGTAAATTACGGTGGCCCTGAAACTCATGTTCCTCCACCGTACCACAGGCTTGAATCACCGTAACGGTTTGATGTCCACCGTAATTTACGGTGGAGACCGTAAATTACGGTGGAGGTGACGGACAGATTCGTAACTGCTCATTAAAATGGTTTTTGATGGTGCCTTTTCACATTATCTCATCATTGGACGTTTCTCTGGAGTTCTAGGGTGAATTTTGGCTTTGGCAAGTGTTTATGAACAATTTCTAACATTTCGGTTTGTCTTTGATTCATATGAACTTCAATCTTGATGTTATGATGATCCACCAAACAATGTCCGGCTAAACTTTCGGTGATCATCTTAGGTGAAGGTTTCTTTATGACTTTTGTGTGATGAATCTTTATTTCTAGAATAATAGACTTGGTATGTTGCTATGTTTATTATGATGCATGAATGTTTGGTTGTAAATTGTTAATTGATGTTTTGTTCCTAATCTAAATCGTACGTTCTTGGTGTCGTTGACAATCGAGATATCACGGGAAGGGTTAGGGCTGGATATTGGTTAATTGATCATCGGGTAACAACCTCGCGTTTACATAAACCGAGTACTTCGTTCCCTTTTATCACAACAAACGTTTATGCATGAGTTATGTCTATGTAACTCTTTCTAGTTTGATTTATGCACAATTGTTATTGGAAACCGGAACCTAAGATGGTCATTTTCTCTTAATCTGTTAAACAACCAATTTTGATTTGCAAGTAGTTAGTAATTTAGTTTTCTAAAACAAACAATCCAAATCATTGATCTTTAATTTCTGCAAAATAGGTTAATTGTAGTTTAATTGCAAAGCTATAAAATCAACACATTTCCACATACTCCCTGAGTTCGATACCCATTTACCACTATCTATTAGTTGTTATTTGGATTAAATTTGCGTGTACTACGACATCACGTCAAATTTTGGCGCCGTTTCCGGGGAGTTGTGCGCAACGTGTGTCAGTTTGTTAGTTTGGCTTTGTTATTATCGGGTTTACACTGGTGTGTTTAGTGTGCAGGTTCTACAGGTGCATGCATACTAGAGGCTCTCACAAGTCGTCACCATTGTCATTTGATCCGAAGATCGAAAGAACGTTAAGGAAAAACAGAGTTTTAGTACGAGAAAACAGAATTATTGGTTCACCTACCTCACCCATCACACCACGAAACATCATGCAAGAATCCCAAATACCACCCACAACGGGTCAAACAACCTCATCATTTATACCTACTTCCACACAACCATCACCAAACACAACCATACCTAATACCACTACCATTACTACTCCACCGCATGACACTACACCAACCAATTCCACACAACCGATCACTACTCAAGTTGAACCCAATCTTACCTTTAGCCCTTCATCCACAATACCACCATTGTCACACTTCTTTCCCCCAACTACGGGTCAGTCATCCTCTAATTACACAATACCACCAAATTCAACCATTGTCCATGCTACTTCTACATTTAGACCATCAAACCAATTGGGCTTTCAATACTCATCCATTCCATTCGGGCAATCCTCGGGTATTCAAGGAGATGGATATGATGATGGCTATGAAGAGGAGTTTAGAGGGTATGAAGAGGAAGGTTTTTACTATGGAGGTGATGGAGGATACTTGGGACCGCAAGGAGGAGCGGGTCAACAAAGTCAACCGATTCAACAATTTCAAGATACGAGTAGACTACCGGTTGTGGTGCAACACATTAGACCGCAAGGGCCACAATTGCAACGCCCTACACCGCTACAACAAGTGCGCCCTCAAAATATGCAACCACAATTTCAAAGGCCGATTCAAGAACAACCACCAATTCATCAATATCAATACCAACCACCGTTTGCACCTCAAGTGCATATGCAAGGGCAAATGGGTCAACCAAGAGCACCATTGGGTGCACCTCAAAGACATCATCGGGAGGTTGTACGGGGGATTGAAGCTCACTTCTGGCCTATTATCACTAACAATCCTTCGCCGGTAGTGATTCCTCATCATGCGGATAGAAGAACGTTTGAAGTAAGAACAACCGCCCTCCAAAGTCTACCGAAGTTTAAGGGGTTAGCAACAGAAGAACCCTATTTTCATTTAGAGACATATGACTCCATTTGCAACACCATTGGAGGTCAAGGGTTTTCTTCGGATGATGTCAAGTTGGTCCTCTTTCAATTTTCTTTGGAAGATAAAGCAAAGAGATGGTTTCACACTCTACCCTCCGCATCGATCTTTACATGGGCCGATATGCAACAAATATTCTTGGATGAGTATTACACCTCTCAAAAGACTAATGATGCAAGAAGAGGTTTGAGAAGCTTCCAACAACAATCGGGGGAGATGTTTCATGAAGCCTTCGAAAGGTTTAATATGATGTTACGGAATTGCCCTCATCATGGGATCCAACTATGGGAGTTGTTGAACGCGTTTCACGAAGGGTTGAGTTCGGAGGATGCACGTGATTTGATGTCGATCACCAATGGTACATTCGGTACGAATTATGAACATGTTGATTGGGCGTTTTTTAGAGCAAATGGCGGTGAATTCCAAGCGGAAGGCCCAATCTTCAAGAAGGGCAAGACATGTTATACAAAGACCGCAAGTGCATGGAGTAGAGAGTGGCAACGTGCAAACTACGAATCAAGTGTACAACGTATGCACTAATTGCAATGAAATAGGACACACGGCGGAAGTTTGTGTAGTGGGAGTAGTTGATGAGCAAGTAGAGGAAGTGAATGCAATTCAAGGAGGGGGTGGTCGAAATTTCAATTTGAACTCCAACACCTATCACCCCGGGTTACGAAACCACCCTAATTTCCGCTACGGGAACGCGGCGAACCAAGCTAACCCAAACTTTCAAGGAGCTCAAGGTAACTTTGCACCTCGTCAACAATACAATCAAGGCAATTATCGGGGTGGAAACAACTATGGTTATCAAGGGCAATTTCAACAAACGGGTCAAAGTGGTTCAGGTCAACCTTTGTCAAGCGGGAATGAAGTCATGGATATGCTTCGGGCTATGCAACAAGATATGCAAAAACGGAATCAACTCGATGAAGTGCGAATGCAAAAGGATGAGGTTCGTGATAAGAGCATCCAATCACTAACAACCCAAATGGGTCAATTGGCAACCGATGTGGCGGAATTGAAGAAAAGAAAAGGTCAACTTCCTAGCGACACCAAGGTAAATCCTTCACACGGTTCGTCACGAGGTAATAACGTTAATATTAGTCATGTTAGTGTATTGAGAAGTGGCAAAGAATTTAAAGAAAATTTGTCACCAGGTTTGGTCGAGGGGGTAGTTGAGGATGTTACGGGTAATGAGAGTGATGATGATGATGTTTCACCGGTTAAACCTAAAGAATCAAATGTTAAAAAACCGAGGTTGGGTGAAAATGAAAAGAATGAAAGAGTTGAGGGTGAACCGAGTCAAGTCCCGTTTCCATCGGCCTTACTTGACCCGGGTAAGAAAAATTTTATTGCATCAAGAGGTCCCCAAAAAGAAAAATTGTGGGACATGTTTAAACAATTAAAAATTAATCTTCCACTACTTGATGTAATAAAACAAGTACCCATTTATGCTAAATTTCTCAAAGGAATTATGTACACAAAAAAGGCAACAAAAGAAGAAAATGCCTAAGCGGGTGGACTTAACCAGGCAAGTAAGTGCGGTTTTGAATGGGGAGCTTCCTCCTAAGCTCCAAGATCCGGGCACACCATTAATTAACATACAAGTTGGTAATTTTGAAATGGCAAAGGCGTTACTAGATCTTGGAGCCGGCGTGAGCATTTTATCGGGGGGCTTATATGACCAATACGACTTTGGTCCATTAGCTAGGGTAGAGACAACGGTTGTTTTGGATGATTTGTCTCATAAGCTACCTCGGGGGATGGTTCAAAATGTGATTGTTAAAATTGATGAGTTCTATTACCCGGTTGACTTTTTAGTCTTGGACTACTCATCCGCGGACCCAAAACAACAACAAAATGTTATTTTGGGTCGGCCATTTTTTAGTACCGCGCATGCGGTGATCGATTGTAGATTTGGTACAGTCGATATGACTTTTGGGAACCGGAAAATGCGCTTAAATGTTTTTACTAACAATTCTAATGCTAATGGTGTTGATGAGTGTTTCATGGCAGATTTAGTTGACGGATGCAACCCGCATGAGTATGAGGAGGATGGTATGGATGTTTGCTTGTGTGATTTTTCTGAACAGGTACATGCTTATGCACTACGGGTTGAAGAGGAAAAACAGGATGCTATGGCGTTGAAAGAAGGTCGACCGCCATGGACTCACCAATTCGAAGGCTTGCCGGTGGAGATAAATTCGGGTACTACACCATCTTTAGAAGAACCACCAAAGTTGGAACTTAAAGACTTGCCAAACCACTTGAAGTATGCTTTCCTAGGGGATAATGACACTCTACCGGTCATTATTGCCTCTAATTTAGAGTTGGCACAAGAGCAAGCCTTATGGGAAGTTTTAAAGGAGAACAAAGGAGCTATTGGATGGACGATTGCCGATCTCAAAGGAATTAGTCCATCAATCGTCATGCACAAGATAATCACCACCGAAGATGCAAAACCGACACGAGAAGCTCAAAGGCGATTGAATCCGAACCTAAGGGAGGTAGTAAAGAAAGAGGTAATTAAATGGTTGGATGCGGAAATTATCTATCCGATTTCGGATAGTGCTTGGGTAAGTCCTACCCAAGTTGTGCCTAAGAAGGCCGGTATTCAAGTAGTCAAAGATGAAAATGGTGAACAAATTGCCACCCGACCGGTCACCGGGTGGCGTGTATGTATTGACTACCGAAAATTGAATGCTTCCACTTCTAAGGACCATTTCCCGCTACCTTTTATTGACCAAATCATTGAAAAACTGTCGGGTCAAAAGTATTATTGTTTTTTGGACGGGTATTCGGGTTACAATCAAATAGCAATACACCCGGATGACCACACAAGACCACCTTCACTTGTCTATATGGCACCTTTGCCTTTCGGCGAATGCCATTTGGCTTGTGCAATGCACCAGGAACTTTCCAACGATGTATGATGAGTATCTTCTCGGACATGGTTGGAGAATCACTTGAAGTGTTTATGGATGACTTTTCAATTTTTGGCACTAGTTTTGAATCTTGTCTCAACGAATTACAAAAAGTTTTAAAAAAATGTGTTGAGAAAAATTTAGTGCTTAGTTGGGAGAAAAGTCATTTGATGGTGCAAGAGGGCATTATGTTGGGTCATGTAATATCGGAAAGGGGGATGGAGGTGGATAAGGCAAAAATAAGGGTAATATCATCTTTGCCACCACCGAAAAATGTTAAGGGTGTAAGGTCATTTTTGGGACATGCGGGTTTCTATAAACGTTTTATTAAAGGTTTTAGTGTTATTACGAAACCTTTATGTAATTTGTTGTTAAAAGATGTTCCATTTGACTTTACTGACGAATGTTTGCAAGCATTTACTGTTTTGAAGGAACACTTGGTGAAAGCTCCCATTTTGCAACCACCGGATTGGTCAAAGCCGTTCGAGATCATGTGTGATGCAAGCGACACTACAATTGGTGCAGTTTTGGGTCAACGGGTTGATAAAAAGCCGGTCGTGATTTACTATGCAAGCAAGACTTTATCCGAAGCGCAACTGAATTATACCACAACCGAAAAGGAGTTATTAGCGGTGGTGTATGCTTTGGATAAGTTTCGTGCGTATATTTGGGGGAGTAAGGTGGTGGTTTATTCGGATCATAGCGCAGTCCGATATTTGATGGAGAAAAAGGATGCGAAGCCTCGTTTAATTCGGTGGGTATTGTTGTTACAAGAGTTTGACTTAGAGATTCGCGACAAAAAGGGAAGTGAGAACGTAGTGGCGGATCACTTATCTCGAATTCCGGTGGAAGGGATTGATGATGTTAGCGAGATAAATGAAAGCTTTCCTGATTAGCAATTATTAGCCGTATCCACCTTTGTTGCACCGTGGTATGCTCATTATGTCAACTATTTAGCCACGGGTGCCATCCCAAATCATTGGACCAAGAAGCGACGACAACAATTTATGGTCCAAGTGAAGCAATACATTTGGGATGAACCGGATCTTTTCAAGATCGGGCTGGATCAAGTTATTCGGAGGTGTGTGCCCGAAATGGAGGTGTTGGAAATCTTGACTCATGCCCATTCATCCGCATGTGGAAGTCACTTTAGTGGGCATAAGACGGGTTATCGGGTTCTCTCATGTGGGTTTTATTGGCCCACTATTTTCAAGGATGCATGTGAGTTTGCAAGAAATTGTATAAATTGTCAAAGGATGGGAAGCATTTCAAAGAGGGACGAGATTCCATAACAACCAATCTTGGTTGTAGAAATATTTGATGTATGGGGCATTGACTTTATGGGTCCCTTCCCGAATTCGAATGGTTTTCTATATATTTTGGTGGCGGTGGATTACGTCTCTAAGTGGATTGAGGCTATTGCAACAAGAACAAATGACCCCTCGGTTGTTTGTAAATTCGTTCAATCCAATATCTTCTCCCGTTTTGGCATTCCAAGAGTTATCATAAGTGATGGTGGTTCGCATTTCAAGAACTTTAATTTCGGGAAATTATTGAAGAGGTATAGCGTGAATCACCGGATTGCCACACCTTACCATCCGCAAACGAGTGGACAAGTCGAAGTGTCCAACCGTCAAACAAAGGAAATTCTCTTGAAGACGGTTAGAACGGATAGGAAGGATTGGTCGAGCAAGTTGGATGATGCGTTGTGGGCATACCGAACGACCTACAAGACTCCAATTGGCACAACACCTGATCGGATGGTTTATGGAAAGGGATGCCACTTGCCAATGGAGTTAGCGCATCGGGCACATTGGGCAATCAAGACGGTAAATGCGGATTATGATGACGCGGGAAAGATGAGAAAGTTGCAATTAAGTGAGATCGAAGAGATTAGAGACGAGGCGTATGAGTGTGCATTGGCTTACAAAGACAAGCTCAAGAAGGTACACGATGCAAAGCTGTGAAAGAAAACCTTTGAAGTGGGTCAAAAGGTTTGGTTGTACAATTCAAGGCTCAAGATGTTTGCGGGCAAGCTTAAAAGCAAATGGATGGGCCCGTATGTCGTTCGGCGAGTTGGGAGGTTTGGTGATGTAGATATCCAAGATGAGCAAACAAATAAACAACAAACGGTGAATGGCCATAGGTTGAAGCCATACTTGGAGGGGAACGACATCAACAACGTGGAGCTTGATAAAGCGGGCTACATTTTACGCTCGGTTGATGATGAACAACCATGAGAGGCCCAGGTTTGGTAGTGTAAATAGTTAGTATTTTGTTTTGTTTATTTTGTATAGTTTGCATATTTACCGTACTCGCTTGAAGCTTGTGTTTGAAACAAGTGTGGGGGCATTCGGGTCACGAATTGCTCTAACATTGTGTTGAGGACAACACGGGACTTTCGAGGGGGTAGGGTAATTCTTACATGTTTTTGAAAAAAATTGAAAAAAACTGAAAAAAATCTAAAAAAAAGACACTTTAATTGCATTTTTCAGCGAATCATGGATGCCCAGGTACCACCGTAATTTATGGTGGTACCATAATTTACGGTGGAAGTTATAAAAATTGGGGCTCTACGGTGAAATGCTACTGAGTTATGGTAGGTTTTGAGTTCCAGGTTGCACCGTAATTTACGGGGTCCACCGTAATTTACGGTGGACCTGGCGAACTGAAGGGTCGAGCAGGGCATCGCATTTACATAAAAAATAAAAAATAAAAAAATAATCAGTCACGTGAACTCTTCTCCTCCACACAATTTCCTTCTTCTTCCCTAACCACAAACACATCTATCACTTTCTCTAGTCCCACAAAATCTCCATAACCTTCTTCAACCTTCAATCCTCCATAGCTCTCTCAATTCTTAACCAAACAAGTGAAATCTAAGTCTATCTTGACTAATTTTTCACATACTTGCTGATTTTGAGAAGAGATTTGTGAAAAAACGAAGTTTTCTGGTCCGAATCACAAACCCTAGGTCCGAAAAATTTTGGGGGTTTTTGAAGTTTTTGTTTCACTTGTGTTCTAGCATCTTCAAACAAAGGTATGAAAGTTTATTTGTTATATTTTGATGATGCATTGTGAAGATTAAGGTTGTTTTTGGATAAATGTTCATGCCCACTTGCTTGTTCATAGTTTTTGTCATGAAATGTGTTATTTGAACATTGTTATGGTTCTAGATGTAGGATTGATAGTAAAGTAGTGAACTTTTGGGAATTTCTACATTGTAGAGATACCATGCCCAATTTTAGAAAATAATTATAAAATTTTTGGTTCACTAACATCTACAACCATAGTAACAAGCAAGTGTGGGGATAGTTTGGAGAGAAGGGTTTAATTTTTGTGTTTGGTTGTGTTGTTTGCTTTGTAATGTGTGTAGGAAAATGGTAAGAATGAAGGAAAGAGCAGGATCTAGTTCGTCTTCTTCGTCTAAAGGCAAAGGCAAACAGCCGGAAGAACAACCGAAGAAAAGACAATATTTGGGTAGAGTTAGTGAAAGTGAAAGCGAGGATGAAGAGATGGTGGAGTTGGACCCGACTGAAAAGCCAAGATGGGAATCGGGTCCATTGGATGAGCAGCCGGAGCATTGGCAATCGACACTTTTTCATGACAGTATGAACCGGTTAAAAAACAGGGCTGCCGCGTTTCTTTGTGAGAGGGAAGTTCGAGAGGTGGAGTTTGGGCCATTCAATGTGTTTAACCAGTTTCGCGCCTTAGGATGGGAGGCGGCGCTTAGTTGTTACGATAAAGATAGCAAGAATCTGTTTATGACCGAGATTCAAGAATGGATGGCGACGTTGAAGTGTAACAAGTATGATAGGCCATCACAAATGAAGTTGACGGGTGAGGTAAATGGAATAAAGGTGGAGATGTCATTTGATACACTAAAGAAATTGGGGAAATATGACTGATGTGTGTAAAATGCAACATATAAATTACATCAAATGAGGCATAAAACTAACCCTTTTTAAGTACTAATGTTGGAAAAAGAGTGTTTTTGTCTTCCTTTTGTATTTTCAGGATTAAATGAGCTCAAATTCACAAAAGAAGCAAAGAGACAGCTAAATATAACATAAATACAAGAAAAGGAACATAAGTGGACTGCCCGACCCTTCAACGGCATCTTCCCAAGCAAAATAGAGAAGGCAGAAGACTAAACACGCCCCGTGCTCAGCCAGCACGGGGCCGTGCCCAAGAAGCAGCAGAAAAGACAAACCTATAGAAGCTTCTATTGCCCACCACGGGCCGTGTCCAGTGAACACGGGGGCGTGGCGAAAGTACAGCAGGCGCATTAATTGTAATTGCGAATTACAATTAATGAAGAGAGAGAGTGTCAGACAGGCACGGGGGCGTGTCCAGCGGACACGGGGCCGTGCCCAGCCTTCTGTTCAGCCTATAAATAGGAGTGCTTGGTTTCATTTCAACTCATCCCTTGGCACACCACCTCTCTCTCACACTTCACCCACCACCCACCACCACCATAACACCATCATCCACCACCATCATCCATTGTCCATCGTAGAGTGTGTGAGTCGTCTCGGGATCCAAGATTGATCGTAAGATTTTCTTGACAATCAAGGCCATGTATGCCTAAGTCTCTTACATCACTTGGTGAAGACAAAGTGTCTAGTATAATACTTTTTATTTCTAATCTTTTGCACTTTTTATTTGGTTTTGTATTAATGACTTTAATAACTAGTTACTTATGTTGAAGGTGATCTTTCCTTATCGTTTGTCCATGGTGTCTTGGCATTATTTTACTGTCTATATAAAATAAAAGATTTTCACCATTCATATCTCCACGGTCTATATGGAGGTATGTTGGCTACCTGGTCGGGGGTTAAGGGAATGGTTTGGTAAAGGTCTTGCCATTGTTCAGCGTTTAGAGCTCCTACAATGGACCTGGGTCAAATTTAGTAGGACCTCCTTCAATACTTAACGGTATTGGATGGCGGGGGTCCAAACTCTTTGATCCCCTCATAAGTTAACTACTATTAATACTATAACCCGGCTATTTAGGACTGTATCCCTGCTGACTCAGACTACTTAGTCGAGGGTAACGTCACCGCCAAAAGCGGGGCCTACCATAATATTGCATTAATTACTTAATTAATTATCTTCCAATAATCCACCCTTTTAGGATTGTATCCTTGCTGACTCAAACTACTGGGGTGAGGGTAACGTCACCTTCAAAAGAGGGGCCTACTACAATAACTAAGATAATCTCTTAATTATGTGCAAAAGTGCGGAAATAATCAAAGGTTATACTAGATACGAGTCGGAACCAAGTGATTCATCTTGTCTATCTGTTTTTCTTTTATTTTTATTTTCAGCATTTTAGTTAGCTTTTATTTTTCTTAGTTTAAAACATTTTTCTAAACTTTTTATTTTGATTAGACGTTGAGGATAAACCGGTACTAAAAGCTCTTGTGTCCTTGGACGACCTCGGTATCTTGCCAACACTATACTACGCTCACGATGGGTGCACTTGCCCATATGTGTGTTTAGTGTTAGTAAAAAATCGTGTTTTATAAATTTAAAACTTGGCTAAAATAAGTGTTAAAGGGGCTTAAAATATACACCTAATATATATAACACTTCACACGTATCAAGTTTTTGGCGCCGTTGCCGGGGACACAAGGATTTTAAGAAAGTTAGGAATCAACGGCCTAATCATTTTTTATTTTCTTTTTAATTTTTTTAGGGTTTTCTTAGTTTTTCAGCTTCTGTAGAGCTCAGCACGGGCCGTGCCCGCTGAACACGCCCCCGTGCTAAATCATTGGAACTGACAATCCTGTTTTAAGTCAGACAGTAAGCTGAACACGGGGCCGTGCTCACTCAACACGCCCCCGTGCCCAAGATTCACTTACTGAAAACAGAATCGTTAGATCCCGGCGGTTGGTAATTTCTGACATAAACATGAGTGATAGTAATTGTTTTTACTTTCGGCACTCTTATGGTACGTGGTGTCAATTATGTGGAGGCGAACATAAAGAATTAGAATGTTACTTTCTAAATTATAGGCCCCACTACATAGACCCACCGATTCCTTATAACCTTAAGAGGGGCGAAAGTAAAAATAAGCATTATTTCTCCCTCGAATGCGCCCAGCCAGATATTCTAGGAGAAATGCTCCTTGACGAGTTATTTCAACTAGAAGAGCTAATTCTAAATTGGTTAAAAGAGCTTAGGAAGGATTATATTGATCCGCCCCAAGACAATGACCATGAAGAAATGTTGGAACCGCATTCCAACAACCTCGTTGCTCCCAAAAATACCTTCATACCTAGCAAAGACTTGGACGATAGTCGTCCCTGTGCCGATTGTGCCGTGAAGGACTCTCCATCGACTTCGTTCGGTGCATACATAGACCTGAGCGATTCGGCATACACCTTCTTTAACGAGAGCCCGGGAAAGGGTTGGACTTGTCCACCTAGAATGAAAATAGGAATTACCCTCACCGACAATCTCTTGCGTTCTAGCCTTAGTCTAGGACAATTAAGGTATCTTAGGCACTTTGGGGTTGTTCCAACCAGTAAGGAACCACCAGATATTGACGAGATCCTTAAAAGTAACAAAACTCCATAAGACAGCCTCCAGACACGGGGCCGTGTCCAGGTCAACACGCCCCCGTGCTCACCTAAAAGATTCTCTGCTGATTTTGTCAGAATACGGACAAAATGTGTCAGGATTTCCTCTGCACACGGGGCCGTGTCCAGCCAACACGGGGCCGTGTCCAGTGCGCTATCGTTTTCTTTAAATGCAGCCTGATTCCTGCTCATTTTTGACCACTTCAATAGACAGAGATTCCTGGGATCTTCACTCATACCATCCTAGGTAAGTGCTAAAAGAAGGTTCCCAAGGACCATCTTGTCCCTTCCACTTTTATTCATTTCCTCTTATTTCAAAATTTTGAACATTTCCTCCATGGAAGCTTGGAAATCCCATGATTCCAACCCTCTATGAGAAGTTTGTAAGATTATTTGCTAAGGATTATTGTTTAAAGTTAGTTGTATAACTTTATTTTAAATTATCTAAGCTTAAAACCCAGATAAAAATCATGAAAATAATTTAAAACTCCAAGACTCCTTAGCCTAAAATCCTGCAGACAAATGGACACGGGGCCGTGCTTAGCGAGCACGGGGCCATGTCCGAGGCACTGTTTTGTAAAAATTTAGCTTTCTTCGGTTTCTTTCACAGAAAATGGCAAGCAGAACAAGCGGATCATCTTCAAGAAGTAACCGACAAGGGAGGAGATCTTCAACAGCAGAAGACTCTCTTGTAAACTATGTTTACGCCCTAAGGGAGGCTATTGACGAAATGACGGGAGTGGAGGAAGCATTGGTCGACCGTATCAACCATCTTACAGTAGGGCTGGAGGGCTGTCTCCGAGAAGTAAACCTCTTGCACCAGAGGTTAAACCTTCTCACCTCCCCGCCTTTGGTACCTATAATAACCCAAAGGGCGTGGAACGTGGTGCCTGAAGTCGTCATTCCGGCCGAATGGTACGCCATGCACCAAGAGCCTCCGCGAAGAGTGGTGCAAGGAGTCCCGGTGAATGTCCCCCCTCAGCCACCAGTTGCTGAGAAAAATGAAGCCGCATTCTTCCTTCCTAGGGAGATCGAAGAATGGCTTTAAACAACATTTAAGGAAGAAATCCTTCGGCTAAAAGTTACTATATCAGGAAACTATTCTCGAAATTTTCTTAAAATAGAAGAACTCTTTATGATAACCTCGTGTACCTCCTGACCTATTTAGTTAAGTTTTTGTTTTATCTTAATTTAGGACTATGTAAGGTCTCTCTATAATGCAATGAAATGATGGTTTTTAAAGTTTGGATGGTTCATAATAAAACACACTCATGGTGGTAAGGGATGAAAAGGGGAACGAGAAAAATGACCTCATGCATAAGAACAAGGCAACCCGGCATCAATCTCTCCATTACAGAAGGTTCAACACGGGCCGTGTCCAACCAACACGGCCCCGTGCTGAACCCCCTGCAGAAAAATGCCCAGTTCAGGTAACTGGACACGGGCCGTGTTCACCAGACACGCCCCCGTGTCCAGGCTTCTGTTTCTTTTCTTTAATTTTTGTTACTGGCACCTGAGCACGGGGCCGTGTCCGGTCCCCACGGGGCCGTGTCTAGACTGCCAGTAACATAAATCTTTGCTTTTAACACCATTTTACACATCTAATCAACCTAAAAATTTATTTTTGGGACACATTGAGGACAATGTGTAATTTAAGTGTGGGGGGGATGCTAAAACCTTGAAATTTTGCAAGTCCTAAATACAAGCCTTACACAAAACTCTATTGGAACTGCTAATCACCCCAAATTTTTTCAAAAATTTCAATTTTTTTTACTTGTCTAGGTTTAACTCGGGAAATTCAAGTTCTCAAAAAGGTTATATGTTTACGAATTTACAACCGATAGCGTCGTGATAAAAAGAACCAACATAAGAAAATTATGAAAAGACATAGCAAACTTAGTTAAAATTTGATTATATATACTTGATCACGTAAAAGCCCATTCCCACAAAAGTGAGTTTTGAGCCTTTATTGAGCATACAAATTTACATCTTTAGACTAAATGCTCATTTTTCGTTTCTTGTGTGAATAGCCGTTTGGTTCTTACGACTCTAGAACTTGCCATGACGATACATTCCCGGTCCTTACCAACTTAAACCCAAGTAAGTAAATGATGGAGGCATTAGGACTAACCTTTTTATTTCTACACCATTATTTTTCTTTTTTTTACCACCTACCCAAAATCCCCCTAGTTAGCCCCTTTGAGCCTAAACCTTTTCATTTCATAACCCAAACCAAACACCCTTTTACTCACCAAAACCTTTTTCATTTTTAACCCTTTGTTTTAGTAACAAGTTCGGTTTTTTTTTCGTATGGTCATTCAAAAAAAAAAAATATGTGTTGATGATGAAGCAAAAGAAAATAAACAAACAAGTTCATCAAAAATAACTTTGTTTGAATAATAGCTTCATCAAAATAAAAGTTACAAAAATAGAAAGTCCTACGAAAACCGACACTTGTTACGATTTTTCACCCTTTTTCACCCTTTTTCTACTAACCACTAACCCAACCACCTACCTTTAACCCAAGCCTAACCCTTCACCCGCAAAGTCCTCTTGATATTTACAAAGGTATAAAAGTTAAAAAGGAGGAGGATTGATTGCTTGGCAAGCCTATGGTAGGAATAAGTTCCATGCCACTCTCGAGTGATTCACTAAAAATACACCATCGGCCGAGTGTGAGTGATTTCTCCCGTGAGGTATGTGAACTTGGATATAAATGGAATTTTAAAAAGGCATGTTATGCCCAAATAAGTAATTTCTCCTATGAAACGTTCTAAACAAATCATAACAAATAGGATTGTAAATAGATAAAAATAAAACCCAAAAAGATCTTGGATTCCCGACACTCTACGACAAGCCCAAAACCTTCTCTTCTACCCATTCCATTTGGGAGTGTAAGCCACATATTAAAGAGTTTTGCTTGAGGACAAACAAAAGTTCAAGTATGGGGGTATTTGATGTGTGTAAAATGCAACATATAAATTACATCAAATGAGGCATAAAACTAACCCTTTTTAAGTACTAATGTTGGAAAAAGAGTGTTTTTGTCTTCCTTTTGAATTTTTAGGATTAAATGAGCTCAAATTCACAAAAGAAGCAAAAAGACAGCTAAATCTAACATAAATACAAGAAAAGGAACATAAGTGGACTGCCCGACCCCTCAACGGCATCTTCCCAAGCAAAATAGAGAAGGCAGAAGACTAAACACGCCCCGTGCTCAGCCAGCACGGGGCCGTGCCCAAGAAGCAGCAGAAAAGACAAACCTATAGAAGCTTCTATTGCCCACCACGGGCCGTGTCCAGTGAACACGGGGGCGTGGCGAAAGTACAACAGGCGCATTAATTGTAATTGCGAATTACAATTAATGAAGAGAGAGAGTGTCAGACAGGCACGGGGGCGTGTCCAGCGGACACGGGGCCGTGCCCAGCCTTCTGTTCAGCCTATAAATAGGAGTGCTTGGTTTCATTTCAACTCATCCCTTGGCACACCACCTCTCTCACACTTCACCCACCACCCACCACCACCATAACACCATCATCCACCACCATCATCCACTGTCCATCGTAGAGTGTGTGAGTCGTCTCGGGATCCAAGATTGATCGTAAGAGTTCTTGACAATCAAGGCCATGTTTGCCTAAGTCTCTTACATCACTTGGTGAAGACAAAGTGTCTAGTATAATACTTTTTATTTCTAATCTTTTGCACTTTTTATTTGGTTTTGTATTAATGACTTTAATAACTAGTTACTTATGTTGAAGGTGATCTTTCCTTATCGTTTGTCCGTGGTGTCTTGGCATTATTTTACTGTCTATATAAAATAAAAGATTTTCACCATTCATATCTCCACGGTCTATATGAAGGTATGTTGGCTACCTGGTCGGGGGTTAAGGGAACGGTTTGGTAAAGGTCTTGCCATTGTTCAGCGTTTAGAGGTCCTGCAATGGACCTGGGTCAAATTTAGTAGGACCTCCTTCAATACTTAACGGTATTGGATGGCGGGGGTCCAAACTCTTTGATCCCCTCATAAGTTAACTACTATTAATACTATAACCCGGCTATTTAAGACTGCATCCCTGCTGACTCAGACTACTTAGTCGAGGGTAACGTCACCGCCAAAAGCGGGGCCTACCATAATATTGCATTAATAACTTAATTAATTATCTTCCAATAATCCACCCTTTTAGGATTGTATCCTTGCTGACTCAAACTACTGGGGTGAGGGTAACGTCACCTTCAAAAGAGGGGCCTACTATAATAACTAAGATAATCTCTTAATTATGTGCAAAAGTGCGGAAATAATTAAAGGTTATACTAGATACGAGTCGGAACCAAGTGATTCATCTTGTCTATCTGTTTTTCTTTTATTTTTATTTTCAGCATTTTAGTTAGCTTTTATTTTTCTTAGTTTAAAACATTTTTCTAAACTTTTTATTTTGATTAGACGTTGAGGATAAACCGGTACTAAAAGCTCTTGTGTCCTTGGACGACCTCGGTATCTTGCCAACACTATACTACGCTCACGATGGGTGCACTTGCCCATATGTGTGTTTAGTGTTAGTAAAATATCGTGTTTTATAAATTTAAAACTTGGCTAAAATAAGTGTTAAAGGGGCTTAAAATATACACCTAATATATATAACACTTCACACGCATCAATGACAATCTACGAGCTCGTGACTGTATGTTCCCTAGCCTTGATGATTTGTTACTTAAACCGGAGAAACATCCTCGTTGGAATGATATGTTAGCGGCGTTGTTTTTGCCCGCTACTTATAGTGGAATTTTGTACCGGAGGAATTTGAAGATAGAAGCAAAGTTGTTGCTAGCGATTTGCATTTTAAATGTCATTCCGCGAAGAGGGGATAAGGAGCAAGTGAGGTACTCGGAAGTACCCGTCCTCTATTCGTTACTCAATGGGTCTCCGCATTTTCCAATCCGATATTTAATCATGAACCATCTCTGGATATTCCGAAACAAGTTGGGGAGAGATATTATCCCGTATTGCTGAATTATCACGGGATTGATGAAGTAGTTTAAGGCAATCACGTTAGAGGATAAAGGGGAACCGAAAAGGCATCAGCCTTTTACTTTACAAAAGTTGGGTATTGGTTGGACCTACACGCAATTGGAAAGGTATCATAAACTCAAATCAGAGGGCCAACGATGGCGAGCATTAAAAGTGAGTGCAAGGGATCTTCTACCGGGTGAAGAGGATGAACTGGAGAGTGAGACGGAAACTCCGAGTGGTGATGATGATTATGCGGATGAGCCTCATGGTGGTGAGAATGTGAATGTGGGTCAAGGGGGCCTAGGTAGGGGTTATGGTGGTGCCTTCTATGATTACACGGAGCGTTCTTATGAGCTGAATTGGGCTTACAATGGCACTATGCAAGAGGTTATTGAGAATCAACGTCCTCCGACACCCGTTTTTGAGTCATGGTCGGGTTCGGAGCGTACTTTGTTTGATCAACAAACGATGATGAGTGCTAGCATGGAGCAGTCTTTGAAGCATAATTTCGATCGTCAAGAATCATGGAATCGTGCACATGCTTACACCCACGAGCTAGAGATGAACAATCAGTATGAAGATGACCAAGCAAGAAGGATGCATGCGGATTGGCATGCCGGGCGACCCGTGGTTGTGGATCCACCTCCGGTGGATTATGCGTCTTTACCACCATACGATGGTAGTGTATCGTATCCAACCCCGCCGCTCCATCATTCACAATGGCTAGACCCGCGTCAACAACAAGGAGCATCCCTACAAGGTGGAAGCGATAGCGGTGCATTCGGCTTTGGAGAATGGAACGAGATGATGTCTTCCATTTTTGGACCGCCTCAACTGCGCTACTATTAGTCAGGTCGTGCTCTTTCTTGTATATTTTGTGAATATGTGTTTAGTTTGATATGTTTATGGTTGGGTGGTGTAGGTTTGTTATGTTATGTTTTGGGTTGGAAGAGTTGGTGTGTAATGTTTTAAAAGAAGAAAAATATAAACAAATATAAAATGAAAAATACCAAAAAGAAATTTGTGGTTTGAGTGTTGAGCTTTTTAGTTGGTGTTAAAGAGTTTAGCGATCAAATCCTCCTAAAACCATACATTGGGGTCAATGTATCCCAAGTGTGGGGATGGGGGGAATTTTTTTGAAAAAAAATTTAAATCAAGCAAAACAATGTGAGAATTTGAACACCTTGGACTACACCCGAATAATGCACCGGCAACCCTTAATACCCTTTGTTCTTGGTGAGAGTTGAAGCCACACATGTAAATAAATAATACTTGTCTTTGATGAGAGTGGCAACGGGTGGGGGTGCATTAGAACTTGTGCCTTGATACGGTTTGAGTCCTTAGTTGGATATGAATGCGAAAAGGATAAGGGCATTTAGGTAGCCTCGTCATTAGTGTGTGCGAGTGTGGGATTTGGGGGTTGGACCTCATAAATTATATATATATGAGCATGGTTGCGAGAGGGGCGGGGGTTTGGACATTTAGTTGCCCAATTTTGTGCCTTAAGCCTATCATTTGTTACTCCTTAGCTAGTTCCTAAAAAAATTTTACCCGACTTGACCCGGTCTTATAGTGTTAGTAGTAGTTTAGTAGTATGTAGATATATTTGATGTTATATTGTATGTTTGCTTTGATGAAAAAAAATATATATCAGAAAAAGAAAAGAAAAAAAAAAAGAGAAAAAGCAATGAAAAATGAAAAAGAAATGATGTTGAGTTGTCTTGTATATATTAGTTAAGTTGGTAGTTGTTTGTTTACTTTATTGTGTAATAAAAGACCGGGTTAAGTTTTTGCTACTTCATATATATTCCATTTCCTACCCGTATACCTAGCCACGTTACAACCTTAAAGCCCATTTGATTTGCATTCATGTTTGACACTTGTTAGGAGAAAGATCGATTTAGGTACAAGCATATAGTTGTGCAACCGCCCGTTTGCCTTTTGTGTGTCTAGCTCATAGTGCTAGTGCTTACTTGTTGCCGAGAGGAGAGACATAGCGAGGGGTGCATTATTTTGGGTGTTAAAAAGGGTTAGTAAAAGGACTACATGTTTATGTTTGGTTTATGTGATCGCTTGTTTTGAAAAAAAATTGGTTTTGATGAGTTGCTTGGGACAAGCAACGGTTAAGTGTGGGGATGTGATGGGTGGTCTATAGGACAACCCTTAATGATGTTAAAAGACGAATTTATCCCTCACTTGATCGTGTAATTATCTTGAATTAGATAACTACGAATGCTTATGTTTCAGGTACAGTTCTGGAGCTAAAAATGGATAAAACGCTGTTTTGGACGGTTTGGAGAGGAACGGGTCGTGCATGGAATGAAAGAAGAAGCAAAACATAAATTTCAGGAGTCCACCGTAATTTATGGTGTAAATTACGGTGGCCCTGAAACTCATGTTCCTCCACCGTACCACAGGCTTGAATCACCGTAACAGTTTGATGTCCACCGTAATTTACGGTGGAGACCGTAAATTATGGTGGAGGCGACGGACAGATTCGTAACTGCTCATTAAAACGGTTTTTGATGGTGCCTTTTGACATTATCTCATCATTGGACGTTTCTCTGGAGTTCTAGGGCGAATTTTGGCTTTGGCAAGTGTTTGTGAACAATTTCTAACATTTCGTTTATCTTTGATTCATATGAACTTCAATCTTGATGTTATGATGATCCACCAAACAATGTCCGGCTAAACTTTCGGTGATCATCTTAGGTGAAGGTTTCTTTATGACTTTTGTGTGATGAATCTTTATTTCTAGAATAATAGACTTGGTATGTTGCTATGTTTATTATGATGCATGAATGTTTGGTTGTAAATTGTTAATTGATGTTTTGTTCCTAATCTAAATCGTACGTTCTTGGTGTCGTTAACAATCGAGATATCACGGGAAGGGTTAGGGTTGGATATTGGTTAATTGATCATCGGGTAACAACCTCGCGTTTACATAATCCGAGTACTTCGTGCCCTTTTATCACAACAAACGTTTATGCATGAGTTATGTCTATGTAACTCTTTCTAGTTTGATTTATGCACAATTGTTATTGGAAACCGGAACCTAAGATGGTCATTTTCTCTTAATCTGTTAAACAACCAATTTTGATTTGCAAGTAGTTAGTAATTTAGTTTTCTAAAACAAACAATCCAAATCATTGATCTTTAATTTCTGCAAATTAGGTTAATTGTAGTTTAATTGCAAAGCTATAAAATCAACACGTTTCCACATACTCCCTGAGTTCGATACCCATTTACCACTATCTATTAGTTGTTATTTGGATTAAATTTGTGTGTACTACGACAGCACGTCACTGACTCGAGAGTTCACGCATTTCGGACGGAGCGAGTCAGTAAGGAGCTCTAGCAATAGGGTTTGCTCCAGGAATGAGGTCTATGCGAAAGTCGATATCACGACTTGGCGGTAACCCGAGGAGATCATCAGGAAACACATTCGGAAATTCACACACAATGGGGACATCGTTTACACCCGGACTCCCTTTCTTTTCCTCCTCCGCTACTACAATGTTAGCCAAGAAAGCTCTGTATTCCTTGCGGAGATACTTGCTAGCTTGGACACATGACATGAGCTTGAGACCTTTCGAAGCAGTTTCACCGTAAACACATAATACATCACCATTAGCAAGTGCGAAACGAATCATCTTATCAAAGCACACAACTTCTGCATGGTTTTCACGAAGAAAGTCCATGCCTACTATGATGTCAAAACTTCCGAGCTGCATCGGGATGAGATCAATTGGGAAGATGTAATTGTTGAGCTCAAGAGTACAATCACGGAGAACAGAATTGACAGCGATGGTTCTTCCAGTGGCGACTTCGACATCAAACGTCGAGGGGAGATGGGAGCGCTTACGATTAAGAAGATTCTCGAATTCGAACGACACAAAACAGTTATCGGCTCCAGTATCAAACAAACACGAAGCATAAATACCGTTTACGAGAAACGTACCATTAACCACATTGTTTTCGGCCTGGGCTTGGCGCACATTGATGTTGAAGGTTTTGGCGCGGGCGGCTTGTTGCTGTTGAGGCTGTTGCTGCTGCTGTTGCTGAGGCTGCTGCTGCTGGGGCTCTTGTTTCACAACCCTGTTCGGGCACATGTTCGCGATGTGGTTGGGATCACCACACGCGAAGCAGACTCTGGCATTGACCGCGGGTGCCTGAGCCGCTTGTTGGCCTTGAGGAGCTGGAAGCAGAGCTTGATGAGTAGTGGCTTGAGCTGGTTCTTGGCGGGGACCAGTACGGCAGTTAGCAGTGAAGTGGCCGTACATATTGCAGTGCACGCAAAATCGGCAGGCGATACCCACCGGGTGATGATAAGTACATGTTGGGCAGGCAGGGTGGGGACCAGTGTATGCACCCTTTGCAGGTGGTGCATAGATAACTTGAGCTGATCGATGCTGAGATTGCTGCTGAGCCGGCACGGCTTGAAGTGGAGCACCAGTGGTAGTGACAGCACAGTTCTTGTTGCTGGAGTTGCTGTTGTTGTTCTTCTTCTTGCGGCGTGAGGACTTTGATGATTGAGCGGTGACGGTTTCAGTGGATGGTGCGGCGGTAGCTTGATGCAGGTTCTTGGTAGCTTTATCCCAGTGTAACACCCCGAAAACGGGTTTGGAAATCAAACCACGTTAATACTACATGACGGGTAAAATACAGTTAGTGGTAAAACTTACCCGGTAAACTTTAGGAATTAAATAAATAAATAAATTTAATATTTATTTAAAAGGATGAGAAACACTTTGAGAAAAGCAAAGTATATAAAAGGCCTGAGATTTAACGGGACTTAAAATAAAACGGGTTAAGAACAAGATAAAGTAACTAGGAAATAAATAACCTAGTTAGTAATAAGTCTTGGAATAATAAGAAAAGCAGGGTTAAAACACCCTTTTATGCAAACTTGTGTGAAGTAGAGGGACTAAAGGTGAGAAGATGGAAACCAGTTTTATTTAATAAAACATTAACACCAAAACACACACTCTAAGTGTGTGTTCTGGTCGATATTTCCCACAGGAGCAAAGGAACTCCTTTGTTCAACCCTAACTTGTCTAAATCCAAGAAATTGAGAGGCCAAATCAGTCCCAAATCGAAATCCAAGCATGGATTAGTGATCACCTCGCTGAAAAGATCATAAGGTATGCAAAAATTTGATGTTTTGATTCATCTTAAATTCTAGGTTAATGATGAAAAATCAAAATTGAGCTTGATTGTGTCATGCATGAATGAAATTAGAAGGGATATGGTGTCTAGGGATGAACCCTAGGTGAAATCTTGTTAAAAGATTTCATGTTAATTATAGAGTTCATAATCACCATTGTAGGTGATTAGTGAACTTGAAGAACGCTTGATAAACCCTAGAACTATGATCTTGTTCTAGCATAATCTGAATTTAAGAGTAAATTTCAGAAATATGGATGCTAAGACATGTGTAGAATTTTCTAATCGAAGTTAATTTAGATGATAATTACAAGTCATAAACTTGGTTTTGATGATATAAAAATCTGACCCGCTAGGTGTTTGATGAAACGCCTAAGTGAGGATTAAAATGCTAAAAGTTGGGTAAAAACACAGATTTGATTATTATAAAGAATTATGCGTTAAAGCTTATAAAAAAAAGGGTTCTAAATACTATGTTGATTTAGACTTAATGATGTAAACCATGTGATTGAAAGTAGTTAACTTTGATAAACTAAGTTAACTAAGCATGAAGTCGAACAGTAGCTTTGACATAGAAAATAAGTGAGGTGGAAAAGTCGTGATTGTTAATGACTAATTTAACCGCCTTGTAAATGATTGACAATAGTTTAACGCGTAACAAGCTAGGTGAAAGCTTGGAGGAGGGAGCGGGTCAAACGAAGCAAGTACGAAAAGAAAACGTTGCTTGGATGCTAGGTAAGTTAAAGCTTACACCTTTTATTAATATCTATTGGATTTATAGATTATGAATAATCTAAAGTCATATTTGACTTATGATGTTTCGACCCGACATGTGCGGTTCGGAACAAAAGACAATAACGATAAACCATGTTGAATGATTAAAAAGAGCTAATAAGATCATTTAGTCATGCAATGACTAATAAATAACGAGTTTTGAATGATTACCTTGTAAGGTAAATCAATACAATTAATAAGGGTAAAACGGTAACATGGTCACACGTTGACAATAACCGTTGGTTTCAAAAAGACGCTTTTCCGCGTAAGACATAAAGAGTCGAAAGTGGAAATAAACGGTTTATAAGTAAAATGACCGTACGGTATTAAACGCAACGAGTCATGTATATGAGATGATGATAAATATCATCTCGCATAGTTAAACGGTCATATAGACCAAACGGGTCAAAAGGTGAAAATATCACCCTTTGACAATATCGGCTAATGTTTTGTCGAGTTGCATGATTACAAGAATAAATATCGATTGAATGATGGCATCGCTATTACTTAGCGCCACTAAGGCAAGGTATCGTAACGGGTCAATACATTGATCCGAGCCAGGTTTGCGTAATGATTCAACTCATCATATAGAATTTGAGGTTCTCTAAGAGTTAAATAAGGTCAAATTGGATATTTGGTTATCTTAAAGATAAACCGAATAATTCAAGTTATAAATGTAGTGTTTTAGAAACATAATGGTTTCTAAACAAGGTCATAGTTAGAAGACCCGATTTTTTTGGGTCAAACAAGTATCTGAAAGTCCTTTGTCGTAAAAGAAGGACCAAAATTGACCAAAAAGCCCTTGTAGGCTAAATTGAACAAACAACCCTTAAAGGTTGTTTGGAAACGAGTTTCATGATTAGATAAATACTTAGAATAAGTGTAGAAGTTGAAAGATGTAATACGATTAGTCAAATGGCTCTATTTGAGTCTTGCCGTAAAATAATAATCCGAGGGGTAAAACTCGGAACATATAGATATCCACATTAGATCCAACACACTTATAGTTGTAATGGAAGATTACTTGATAAGAAATGAAGGAATAAGATGCTAGAAATGAATGAAAGCGATTTCAAGCTTTAAAGTGCTTAAATACCCTTAACGGGTCAAAATAAGCATACGAGCGAAAACGGGTTTAAATTGTGCAATAAACCTATGATTAGAACCTAATATGGTAGGTAACATTAATTTGAAGAAGTGTATGTGATATAGGAATCAAACAAATACGTTTGTTTGATAAAATGCATAAACGGGTTAAAATTCGGTAAAAAGGTAACGATTCAAAGGCTTAGAAGTCTCAAAATTTCTTATGTTTGATGTAGAATTTTAACTCCGTAAGATGGAGGATTAAATTACGGACGCGTAGGAAAAAGAATCGGGTAAAACGGATCAATAACGAAGAAGTTATGGCCGTTTCCATAAAAACTGACATAGCTGAACTGAGCTGCAGCCTGCTGGAAACTGGTCTCCCCCGCGTGGCGCGAGGGAGCAACGTGGCACCGTCGCGTGGCGCGACGGAGCCCTGTTTTGGCGAAATTTTTTTATTTTAATCAGTTTCGCTTCCCGGACTCGTTTAAATACGTTCTAGGTTACGTATGACTAATCCAACTCATGTTTTATGAGTTTCAGGTATTATTTTAGCACCGGGGGACGATCAAGCACAACGAAGAACCGAACACGATCAAGAAATAAGCTTTCGCACTATGTATCGTTGTTTTGTTAAATGACGAACTCAAACATGTTATTTTGTATAGTTTTAATTCTGTAAATAAAGTTTAATGAAACCCGTATTTTCAATGTATTGAAATTCTAATTACCCGTTTATTTTCGTAAATTATACGAAAATCGTTAAATAATAATAAGGGTGTTACACACAGAAGCCAGCCTTGACTCGCTTATCGTTGATTTCAGCGGCAAGCAAGTAAGTCTCTTCGATTATTGCTGGCTTTACGGCATGCACAAAATCTGCAACACAGTCTGCCAGAGCTCGAATGTACTTCTTGATTGTCATGTCGGTAGTCTTGACTTGATCGGGGCAGATGATACTGAGCTGCTTGAAGCGAGCAGTTTGGTCAGCGGTGTTACCATCTTTCTGCTTCAGATGCCAGAATTCGTCCTCCAGCTTTTGGCTCTCATGGGGATGGCAGAACTCTTCGAGCATAACGTTCTTCAACTCGTCCCATGACAGACCATAGGCCGCATCATTTCCGTGCTTGCTCCTCTCAGCTGTCCACCAGTCTAGAGCGCGGGACTGGAAGACGCCGGTAGCATTCAGTGTGAGGAGATTGTCAGGACATCCGCTCTGTCACAGGGTGACTTCGATCGAGTCGAACCATTGAAACAAGGTCGTAGGGCCATCTTCGCCAGTGAACTCTTTCGGTCCGCATACCTTGAACTGTTTGAAGCTGAAAGCAACTTTGGGTGTAGCTTTGGGATATTCGGTTTCACAGTCTCATATATTTCACTCACGATATGGGGAACGACCTTTGCCACTTGTTTAGCGATGATAGCAGCAAGGCGTTTGTCTCTCTGTTCCTGACGAGAAACTCATGGATGACGGGTTCCAGATGACGACATTGTCTGCATCGGACATCGCCATATGGCTCAATCACAACATAATCGAATCTCACCTCACACGTCTAATACTACTAAAGCTTAGGAATACGATCATGTAAACACGTTTGCACATAACCATAGATTCACATAAGCACAGAAGCACATAAGCATGTAAGGCACAGAAGCACATAAGCATATAAACACGTAATTCACCTAGAAGCACATGGGAGCAGTCAGAATACATAAACCTATTATTCAAAGTCTGCGAACGTTTGAGAATAGCATCCGCGATTAACATAGCGAGTAGTATAGCATAAGCAAATAGTATAGCAAGCAACATGGCGCAAGGTTGTTCCTCATGGTAGTAGCGATTTGTTAGCGGTTATGCAGTGTGTTGTGTGTTTTAGTGGAAGCAAAAGGCGTTTGATCAAAACCAGTAGTACCTCAAAACGCTAACAAATAAGCATAAACCACACAATAACACATAAAATCCACATAAAACGATGCACATTAGAGTCGGCAGTAGCGAGCTTAGAATTGAAACACATAAAATTCGAGGATAGATTGTCTCAGGCTCGATAGACATTGACAACCCAAAGTGACTCGACTATTCACCAGGACTTTTTGTACACACTTTGACCTTTAGGACTGTGCTTTCGCCTCAAATCTGGGCGATCGGCACACATTCTTCCAGTCATATCATGACTTCAAGTCGTTGGAGTCCGTCAAGACTTTGGTGAGAGTTTTGTAAAACAAAATTGGGAGGGATAAGTCATCAAGGTTCGGGTTTCATCCCTGACTTAACAACTTCGTTCCTGTTTTGATAAAATAAAAGAGAATTATGCGTCAAAGTATGGACTGCACTCCTGATTCAACGCAAATTCTCGTGTTTATAGATAAAAATGCGGGTCAAACAAGCAATTTAGTCGAGAGTTTGCGGTTTTCACACCTAATCTCGGTCTAATCGCTCGTTTATTTTTGAAAACTAAAGTACAGTGATAGTGTAGCGTAGGCGAGAATAGCGAGAAATAGCAGTAAGCTCGTACATAATCCTTACAGGATATGTACAAGTCGGTCTGTTGGTTCCTAACTATAGACTAGGTCATTTCTAAGACATCGACCCGGACTAGGTCAAGTCTTGCCTAATTCCCTATAGTTATGGCTCTGATACCAATCTGTCACACCCCAACCGATGGCGGAAACATCGGGGCGTGGCACTGAGCGAAACAAATTGTCCAGAAGTTTCCATAACAACTATAATTACCAATTATATAAAGCAACATGTCCCATACCATGTCATAAAAGATAACATAATTATTACAGATAAGATCTAGTCAAATTGTTCTGTTCTGACAACTCAGATTTCAAATACAGACAATTGTTTATTTGTTTCTAGACCTTTCCTAGCGTCGATTTCACAGCAAGCTAAGCATATAAGCATCCTAAGCACCTGTCACATACGTTAAAGTAAAAGTCAATACACATAGTGTAAAGGTGAGCATACAAGTTTAATAGATATAATAGAGTTCAAAATCGTTACGCATAACCAGCACGTACACAGTGTAAAATGAGGCATGTTAGTTATCGACATGAACCTATCGATACCAATGACTGCGGGTTGACTGCCCAAGGCAGTTCGTAATACACACTCACCACTGTGAGCCATGTAACAAATTGTCCTTAACAACCCCTGAGTGAACAGGTGCTGAGTCCAAACAAATAGTACTATCGTTGCTAAGGCAGGTAGACAACATTCCATGTGTAAACATAACAAACAAGCATTCATTAAGTCACGTATAACATGCGGTAATCGGTTAACGTTTAAAGTATTGCGTAGTGTGTTCGATGTGATTTAGAATAAGTAACGTATGTAACACCCAAAAGTGCGTAAAGCAAAAAGGGATCGAGTATACTCACAGCGATTGGTGGATTGAAGGGAGCGCTTAGAGTGAGATTAGCCTGATCAAAACGATAGCATAACGATAAGGGATTCGTAAAACAGAGTGAAGTGTCAGTGGATCGGATGGTACTCCGATCGGATGGCAATCCGATCGGGTGACCTTTCGAGTGGATTGTTTCTTCCTTTGTGGAGGATGTGTTTGTGTATGATGGCTTGTCTTTTGAAGTTTTTGTTGTAGTATTTCGAAAACAGAGAAGTATCTCCACCTTTCAGGTCGGTCGATCGGACGGTAGTCCGATTGGACAGCAATCCGATTGGCGAGTCTTCTCATATTGAGATCAAATTCACAGCAGGACGGTCACTCGATCGGATGACAATCTGATCGGGTGGCAACCTTTGCGCATTGAACATGTTGGAATTCATTTAAGTATTGAAGTTTCAAAACATCACATGGTCGGATGGTCGGTCGATCGATCGGGTAGCAACCCGATCGGACGTCGATCCGTTCGGTGTTCCAAAACTCTTGAAGTCTGAAATAAAAGTTAAGTGTGGGGCCAAGGTGCAAGCCGATCGGGTGGTAACCCGATCGGGTTACAATCCAATCGGACAGCAGTCTGATCGGGCGACACTCCGTTCTGGTGTCCCGGTCATCTTCTTCCTTGGTCATTTTGATAGTTTGTCGTTTTATCGAGATGATTTTGATAACGTATTAGACAACAGAAACCTTGTCACGACTTAATTACCTGATCAGACAGGAATCACCCAAATCCGACCAGTTAACTGTTCGAGACGGTATTCCATGTTTAACCCGAAATCGGTAATCTCGTGGATAGAATCCAGATCTTGAACCAACACATCAACAAGAAAGAGTAAAAGGTTAGAACAAGCTCCGATTCTATCGGTTTTGAGTGCATTGAGTGTAAAAGTGGTGTGTGCGCATATATACATATTTTTATAATGAAATTACACACGATTAGGTTTTAAATTTATTAAAGTGATTTATACTTCAACATCAAAACACACACGAAAGAGGCAAGTGTACCCCGTCATATATGTAGTAAAGCAACGGTAAGAACCAAGTATCGATCCAAGGAAATGGGCGGAGGAATAATACTAGACCTTTGTCATTAAATTAACGGAAGAAAGATAAGTTGTTTGATTTTCTAAAAACTAAAGTAAGCATAAACAAATACTTATAAAAACATAATAGACTTCAAATATGAAAATAGATAAATAGCCTTGCTTTATACACAACCACATCATGCAAACTAAGTCGGTTTTGCCACTAGAAACATTTGGTCAATTCTTCATTTTCAAGACAATTAGTATCCCTTTCGGGAATCCTAACATGACAATCATTCGAAAAGCTAAAACGATAAACACACTTTAACCACCTAAAATTGTTCTTTAACATGCAATTGATAAATGTCTATGAAAATCTCTTAAAAATAAGTTAGTCATCCATTAAGCGTTTTCTAACCTCACTTAAACAAGGAAAGTGACATCGATAAACACAATGCAACCACCGAGACAAGCATAAACTAGATTAAATCACAACCGAGTTCATTTTACAAATCTTGCATATAAATTCACCAAGATAGCAATTTTGGCCTAAACTACTAACTAAGCTAACAATTCATGGCAAGAATTCATAACAACACCATTTAACCCGTTAAGGTCCTTACGTGACGGAAAGTTTTCTTGATTAACAATAATTACATTTTATTAAACCACTAACCATTTCTAGTGTCATGGTGCACACATTTTAACCAAGCTAAACTAGTTAACCAAGTTTAAAGTCTACTAATACATGATTAATTAAGCTTCATTTTTCAACTATCTCAACTAACCAAATACTAATCATCCAACACAATTACTTATAATCAAGAAATCAAATCATCAAAGATTAACATAGAAAATACTTCCAAGTGTCATTACAAACAAAATTAACATACTAATGGTTATAATTAAGCAAGGGATTGTTGTTTTTGCCCAAAGGCTTACAATAATAAATAGAACATTAATCTAAATGCTTGAAACATTAACAAAATTATGGAAAGATTAGAAAACCAAACCATAAACAAGCACTAGATTAAGAATCCGGAAGATAACGGAGCTAAACGGCACAATGTGGCATGAATCCGGGTGAAAGCTAATGCCTTCGGAGCCTGAAAATCGCCTGAAGAGCTCCCAAAATATCCAGAGTTATGAGCAGAAGGTTTCACATGTTTTTTATAACTTTTAGCGATCACACGGTCGAGCCAATAAAGTGCACGACCGTTCCTTTTTAAATCATTGGAGTTACTGTTCACCATACCGCATGACATCATCAGATCTTGACCAGTCTTCGATCTCGCACGACCGTTCCGTTGGTGGCACGATCGTGCATCTCCGGGTAAGGGTTGCACGGACTATTGAACGGGCAGTGCATAGCCGGGGTTGGGCTGGACATCGGATCCGCACGGGGTGCAACCATCTGCACGACCGTTCATCTCAGGGATTGGCTTGCACTCCGGATCGCACCGTCGTTCACTGCCGGGCTGGGCTATGTTGTTGGATATGCACGGTCGTTCCACTCATTGCACGACCGTGCCAAACGCCCAGGTCAGAATCTTCACAGAATGTTCGCAGCTTTTTCGTTTCGTCCGGAAAGTCCTCGTTTTCACTATCATCTTGTCTGCCATGCTGTTTTAGGCCTGTAAACAAAAGTATACATGATTAAGTATCCGATTCACGGGTTTACGGCTGAAAATGCATAAAATGGGGGTAAAATGGGGGACTAAAATATGTGTAAATTGGTGAATATCAAAAAGAGTTGAAAGAAAGTTGGAAAACCATATTTCAATCTTTTTCATCTTGATTATGTTCAGATCTATGAAAGATCTTTGTTTATTTATATGGAAATCGTTCAGATCAAAGTTGTTCTTGACAGATTGAAGCCAAATCATGAAGTTCATAAGAACAACATGATGACATCATCCTAGAACACCTCAAATCTGGTGATTTCATGGTTAAAAGTTAAGATTCAAAAGATAGAAAGGTGTAGGAGTGCGTGTAGATCAGGAAAGTACAAGATTTAGGTTGAATACTTACAAGAATCGCGAGAAATCCGAAGAAAAGTGGGCAAGAACGCTGGTCGGACGAGAGGTGCCGAAAATGGTAAGTTTATGATGTTGACAGGGGGTATTTATAGGCTTACCATAAAAGGAAAGGGGAAGAGGAGGGCTGGTCGATCGGGTGGTAACCCGATCGGGTGACTGCTCGATCGAGTGGCACCTCGATCGGCTGGCCACTCGATTGGAGGTCACGGTGCGATGAGTTTTGCTGTTTCGATTCCGATTACGAGCGTTGCGATGCGATAGAGTTTCCTAGTCAAATTACTTTTAATCCTAAATACTATATCAACATACAATCATCCTTATTTCATATTCGTTTAGTGTTTGCGATTCGATTGCGATTGAGTTTCGATTAATCACCACACATAAACATAATTAAGCATGCACAAGTAACACATAAGGCACACACACACATAGAACAATATCCAGAGCATGTAATTCGAGTTGCGAGTGCAATTACGATAGCGATAAAGCGATAAAACATGCGATAAATATCGAATAAACCTCGATTATTAATAAGTACTCCACATAATACAACTAATGTAAGGAATAAAATAGACTAACTACGAGTCAAAGAAGTCAAAACAGGAGTTGAGCAAGGAGTGACAGATCGCAATTAGCAATCTTGTCTCCCTTTGACTTCAATCTTGACTTTGACTTTGACTTTCGAAACATGGGGTGTTACAATCTCCTCCTATACCCGATGATTGTCCAAATGGAAAAGATGAAAAGTGGAAACCTGATTGGTTCGGTGGTCTAAATGATGAAGTAGCATGAACAATGGTTGAATTTGGTGGTATTGAATAAGTGGAAGATCATTGACCCGAACCTGGGAAGAAATGGGATAATGGTGGAATTGTAGTAGAAGGGTTAAAAGTAAGTGTAGGTTCATCTTGGGTGGTAATGGGTTGTGTAGTGTTGGTTGGTGTAACATCATGAGGTGGAATAGGGTCGGTAGTGGTGTTAGGCATGGTGGTATTTGGTGAAGGTTGAGTTGATGATGGTATGAAGGGTGGTATAAGTTCACCCGTAGTGGGTGGTGGTGGATCCTTGTATCTAAGTGGTGTAATTGGTGTAGTTGGTGTTGTTGGTGAACCACTGATTCTGTTTTCTCTTAGCAAAATTCTGTTCCTTTCAAAGTTCGTTCAATCTCTGGATCAAATGCCAATGGTGATAGCTTGTGAGAGCTTCTAGTACACATGCACCTGTAAATACCTACACACTAACACACCCAACGTAAACCAGAAAAATAACAAACCTAAAAAGGATAAAAAAAATAACACACGTTGCGCACAACTCCCCAGCAACGACGCCAAAATTTGATGTGCTGTCGTGGTCACAATCAAATTTAATCCAAATACAACTAATTAGCTAGCGGTAAGTGGGTATCGAACACAGAGAGTTTGTGGAAAATGTGTTATTTGAAAGTGTATCTAAGTTAACTAAAATTAAACTAAATGCAATTAAAGTAAATTTCAAGAGTTGGATTGATTGAATTGATTTTAAAACTAAGGTTACTAATGTAATTGCAAAAATAGAAATTTGGTTTGTAAACAATTTAGAGACAAATGACCATCCTAGACTTCCGGTTTCAATTGACATTCATGTTTTAATTAAACTAGAAAGAACCACATAGACATGGCTCATGTGAAGTTAGTGTTCGTGATGAAAGGGAACTAAGTACTCGGATTCCTAGAACGCGAGGTTATTACCCGGTGACCAATCAATCAACACCCAATCCTAATCCCTCCCATGATATCTCGATTGCCAACAACACCAAGAACGTATGGTTTAAGTTATGATCAAAGCATCAATTAACTATTTACGAACAAATATCAATACACCATAATAAACAAACAAAAGATGCAAGTCTATTATTCTAGAAATCAAAATCAAAACATGAAATGTCTCAAGCAAACCTTCAATCCAGGATGATCACAAAGTATTTAGCCACTCATGGCTTGAACAAACATCATCAAACAATTTTTAATCTTCAAAAACAATTCCCACCTAAAACTAATGATTCAAGAATGTTCTTCAAGCTCCAAGCACTCTCCAAGTGCCCAAAATTCGTCTCTAACCAGTGATAACCAAAAATACCAATCATAAGTCTCATAAAAACATCATGAAATGACTAATAAATGTGGGAGTTACACTTTGGCACCAGTCGGCGCCGTAAGCTACGGTGAACGCCGTAGCTTCGGCGGTCAGCGTATCATACTCAGTCAACAAGGTGCCATAACCTACAGTGCCAGCCGTAGGCTACGGCACATATTATGTCTTTACGGCGCAAAAGGTATGGGCTATGGCGGCACATTTGTGAGAATTGTGGGCCATAACCTACGGCTGAAGCCGTAGGCTACGGCGGCGCCTGATCCTTTTTCCTCTTGTTCCCTTTTTCACTACTTGACTTCTCTAACTTGTTTCCCCAAACCTCCAACTTTCATCCAAACTCCATAAAAGCATCCTTTATGCACTTTAACACCTGCAACATCAAACATCTAGTGGTTACGAAGTTCAAGCAATTAACCGTAATAAACATGAAATGTGCATAATATTAAACCTTTTAAGGGTTGTCCTACGGACCACCCGTCAAGTTGTCAAATCAACTCCAAGAACTGTTGGATAGAGGTTTCATCCGATCCAGTTCTTCGCCTTGTGGAGCCCCAGTTTTGTTTGTGAAGAAGAAAGACGGGTCCTTTCGTATGTGTATAGATTATCGGGAACTCAACAAGGTGACAGTCAAAAACCGTTATCCTTTACCACGTATCGACGATCTGTTTGACCAGTTGCAAGGGTCAAGTTTCTACTCGAAATTTGACTTAAGATCGGGCTATCATCAGATGAGAGTCCGGGAGGAGGATGTTCCTAAAACAGCCTTTCGAACGCGGTATGGCCATTATGAGTTTTTGGTTATACCTTTCGGGTTGACAAACGCACCGGCGGTTTTCATGGACCTCATGAACTGGGTGAGCAAGCCATATCTCGACGATTTCGTCATTATGTTTATCGATGACATCCTGATCTACTCTAAGAGCAAGGAGGATCACGAGCAACACTTGCGTCTTATTTTGGAGCTTCTGAGGAAGGAGCAACTCTACGCGAAATTCTCTAAGTGTGACTTCTGGATTTGAGAGGTACACTTCCTTGGCCACATTGTTAACAAATTGGGAATACACATGGATCCTGCTAAGATTGACGCTATCAGGAATTGGGTGGCACCGAAGAGCCCTTCGGAGGTGCGACAATTTCTTGGTCTCGCTGGGTATTATCGCAGATTTATCAAAGATTTCTCGAAGATCTCTCAACCTCTTACCGCATTAACACAGAAAGGTGTTGTGTATTCTTGGGGAACAAAACTGGAGGAAGCGTTCCAACTCTTGAAACAAAAACTCTGCAGTGCACCGATCTTGTCTCTACCTGAAGGTACCGAGGATTTTGTGGTATATTGTGATGCTTCTATTCAGGGTCTCGGTTGCATGTTGATGCAACGCGAGAAGGTGATAGCTTACGCTTCTCGGCAGTTGAAGGTTCATGAGAGGAATTACACGACTCACGACTTGGAGCTGGGGGCCGTGGTTTTCGCGCTAAAGATTTGGAGGCATTATCTGTACGGTACCAAATGCACCATCTATACCGGTCACAGGAGCCTCCAGCATATTTTTGACCAGAAGGAATTGAATATGCGACAGCGTCGCTGGGTAGAACTCTTAAACGACTACGATTGTGCCATCAAGTATCACCCAGGCAAAGCTAACGTTGTGGCTAATGACCTTAGTCGAAAGGAGACGAAACCCAAATGTGTACGAGCTTTACAGCTCACTATTCACTCAAATCTTCCTGATCAGATCCGTTCGGCTCACACTAAAGCGTTGAAGGAAGAAAGCATGGAAGCTGAATATTTGCGGGGCATGGAAAAACGACCAGTGGAGAGATCAGATGGCATTTACTACTTTATGGAACGGATATGGGTTCCTTCATTTGGAAATCTTAGGGAGCTTGTGATGGACGAAGCGCACAAGTCCCGATACTCTGTTCACCTAGGTTCGGATAAGATGTATCAGGATTTCAAAGTCTTGTATTGGTGGCCGAAGATGAAAGCTAGCATCGCGACGTATGTGAGTAAATGTTTGACTTGTGCGAAAGTCAAGGTAGAGTATCAGAAACCCTCAGGCCTGCTTCAACAACTAGAAATACGCATGTAGAAATGGGAGCAAATTGCTATGGATTTTGTCACTAGTCTGCTAAGAACTCAAAACGGAAGTGATACCATCTGGGTGATCGTTGACCCTCTCACGAAGTCAGCGCACTTTCATGCGATCAAGGAAACTGACAAGTTCTCTCAACTTGCTGCTGTTTATCTGAAGGAAGTGGTTTCTAGGCACGGGGTGACAACCTCCATTATTTCTAATTGTGATCTGCGTTTCATATCTAATTTATGGCAATCAATGCATAAATCGTTCGGCTCACGTCTTGACATGAGCACTGTTTATCACCCATAGACGGATGGTCAAAGCGAACGAACCATCTAAACACTTGAAGACATGCTGTGAGCATGTGTGATAGATTTTGGTAAAGGGTGGGAGAAACACTTGCCGTTGATAGAGTTCTCTTACAATAACAGTTACCATACTAGCATTCAGGCAGCTCCGTTCGAAGCATTGTACGGGTGGAAGTGCCGCTCTCCTCTTTGTTGGGCTGAGGTGGGTGACAGCCAGATCACAGGTCCAGAACTTGTACTTGAAACTTCAGAAAAGATTGTCCAGATCAGAAACCGTATGGCGGCAGCACGCGACCATCAGAAAAGCTACGCTGACAAGCGTAGGAAACCCTTGGAGTTCGTTGTACGCTATCGCGTTATGCTGAAAGTTTCACCCTGGAAGGGTGTGGTGTGCTTTGGGAAGCGCTGTAAGCTTAATCCTCATTATGTTGGGCCATTCAAAATCCTAGAACGAATCGGTAAAGTGGCCTACAAGCTTGAGTTACCTGCTGAGTTGGGTAACGTCCGTGATGTCTTCCATGTCTCACAATTAAAGAAGTGTTTGTCCGATGAAACACTTGTGGTACCACTCCAGGAACTGAAAATCGACGACAAATTCCAGTTTTTCGAATAACCAATAGAAATTATGGATTGGGAAGTCAAGGTTCGTAAGCATAGTCGAATTCCAATCGTGAGAGTTCGTTGGAACTCAAGACGTGGACCAGAGTTCACGTGGGAATGTGAGGATCAGGTGAAGCTCAAGTATCCTCAATTATTCCCAGCTGACAAAACTAAATCTGATGCAACTAGTGAATTTCGGGACGAAATTCCCTTTCAAGTTGGGGATGATGTGGCACCCGAGGAAAATCCACAGTCATCCTGATCTAACATTTGGCTGCTTTGGATTACTTGTCAAATTTCGGGATGAAATTTCTTTCAAGTTGGGGATGATGTGACAACCCGAGATCTCAAAGTCTTTTCTTTAACACTTGTTTCATAATCCGTTTTCACAATTTGCTTTACGTTGTATCATGTGTCTTGTTTATGAATGATTATAGTATTGCTATGTTTAGGTATTACATGAAAACCTAGAAATTGTGTAACGTTTAGTCCTAACTATTTATGTTTAACTTCAGATAAGTAACACACTCGACGAAGAATAAGATTCTTCATCACAACCACACTCGACGAAGAGTGGGTCTTCGTCACAACCCATCTTCGACGAAGAATGGGTCTTCGTCACACTCTCCCATGGAGAAGAATGTTCTTCGCCGGCCCAGATTATGTGGAAGCCCATGAAGGGCCCAGTTCTATTGTTGCAGTATATTCACGCGTAGGGTTCGTTATTTTCACAAAAACTCACCTTATCGCAAACCCTAGCATTATTTTCCTCTATCTCGGTGCGACGACATTTGTGAGTCTCGAAGCATTTCATTTTCAAGCTAACTAATCAATCCTATATTACGGTTAGTGTCTTGTTCTTGTTCGATGGATTAATTCATGATATACGGATTCGTGTTGTAATGATTTTGTATGAATATGTAGAATCTTATGTATATAATGTTCCATTGATGATCGGTCGTATGAATGTTAATTACATAATAAGGGTTGGTACGATGAGAGTGTTACAGATCTTTGTGTGATTCAATGTTTAATGTTTTATTAGGGAGTGTACGTTGATTATTGTGGTTTGGAAAGTGACATGAAAACTAGGGTTTCGTGTAAAGGATCGTAGGACTAGAATATATGATTGATCATGATATGAAACTATAGTCGAAGTGTTGTTGTTTGTTCATAACTAGGGTCGGTTATATTATACAAGTAACTGCCGTTTGATCCATTATTCATGCTTGGAAAAGTGTTAACTGTTGTTAGATGATTATTGGCGAACCTCTATGATACTTCGCCGAACTTCAATTCGACGAAGATTGGGGACTTCGTCGAACTCCATCTCGACGAAGGTTGATTCTTCGTCACAAGGATGCCCGACGAACCACTAGGGTCTTCGTCAAAAGCAAACTCGGCAAAGGTTGATCCTTCGTCGCTAGGATACTTCGTCCTAAGAGTTTATAGACGGAATAGTATAAGGAATACGATGTGTGTGATGTTGGATGTTTGTGTTTACAAATGCTATTTGTTGCATGATAACAATACTGACCAAGAATGGGAAATCTGACTTGTCTGGTATGGTTAGAACACTCATCTGTTATGTAGGATCGGTTTGCGACCCGAACGAGTCTTTCAGAAGAGATTTTATCAGTTTCAGAGGTGGAAACTAAGAAACCGATTGCGAAACAGCTTGCGTATCACTTTAACACTGATTATATTGATATACTATCGTTTACAATCAGTCCTCACACCGGCAGCACCTCGGTATGGAATTTCAGAAACTATTACAAATGAAATAACATGCTAGACTATATATAGAGGTTAGGTTTCGCTTGAAGATACATCAGACAACTCAAGCGAAACCAACACATAAACTCTCAAGCGAAACCTCACATGAAAAGACATTCAAGCGAAATCCTTATCAACTAACATTCTGTTTCAATTTCATGCATTATCACGTGATGTTTTCATGTGATGATGTCACCATTGTTGTCACCATTATGATGTCATCATTTGATATGATGACATCATGCTCGATCAAATCCTCAACAAACCCGAGGCTCGACATAAGACGAAGACGACAGATGAATGCACCAACATGTTATGTGTTGATTTGTGATATTCACATGGGATGTGGTCTTGCATGAGAATTGAGTACTTGATACCTGACATACAATGATTTTTATGATGAATGCAATCTGTGTTAAATACATGACTTATTTGATTGTGAAACTGATTCGATTGGTAACCACGGTAGGGTTTGGGTTGACCAACTTGGATGGATAATTAAACATACCGAGCAATCTAAGGTGAGTTCATTTCTCTTGAGCATGCATCTCGGTGGGTGGGACAATCATTGGGTATTCCTGAGAGGAATAAGTCATTTGGGTAAAAACTGGGATGTTGGATAATACACTCAATTCCTATCACCATTAAGTCCCATCTTGTTTGTTACCTGAGAGGTAACAGGGTATTAGTTGATAGCGCTATTTAGGTTTGGCACCCTCACCCCGTACTTGAGAAGACGGGTGTGAACTAATGACCCAGTCATGACCAATGCTTAGATAGGGGCATTGGGGAAGGGTAAAAATAATCTGGAGCCATCTTGTACGGTACTCGAGTTATTATCAACATTACAATCAATGAACTGAACTAAACACTTGGTAACTAACGTTTTCGCAAAACTATGAACTCACCAGCGTTGTCTGATACACTTATTGCATGCTCGCAGGTTGTTAGGTACTTTGGACAAGGAACTTGCTATCTGGGATTGCTGGAGTGGTCATGGGTCGCACTACTTGGATATGCATAACTTGTTTATTGATTTTACATACATTTGGTTTGAAACATTTAATGAATGATTTATTACTTGCTTCCGCTGAAACACGTTAAACTTGGATTATGTTTATGGATGTTTTATCATTATAAATGGAAACTTTATTTAATATCTTATTATTGGTTCAATGTGATTGGTGGCTAGATCCTGGTACGTCACACACCTAGCGGGGTTTCCGCTTGTGGTATTTTGAGGGTGTGACACGAAGCCCAAGATCGAAGACATTCCTGTTATTTCTGATTATCCAGACGTTTTCCCTGAAGAATTACTTGGTTTACCCCTGGACAGACAAGTGGAATTCAGGATCGATATTATTCCATGAGCAGCACCTGTAGCTCGAGCTCCTTATCGACTAGCACCGACAAAAATGAAGGAATTAAGAACACAATTGGATGATTTGTTAGAGAAAGGTTTTATTCAACCAAGCTCATCTCCTTGGGGAGCGCCCATTCTATTTGTAAAGAAGAAAGATGGCTCGATGCGTCTATGCATCGATTATCGTGAGCTGAACAAAATCACAATCAAGAATAGGTATCCATTGCCCAGGATCGACGATTTGTTCGATCAGCTCCAAGGAGCAAGTTACTTCTCCAAGATTGATCTAAGGTCAGGTTATCATCAGTTGAAGGTCAAAACCGAAGACGTACACAAGATCGCATTCAGAACACGATATGGACCCTACGAGTTCTTGGTGATGCCTTTCGGGTTCACTAATGCACCTGCAGCATTCATGGATCTCATGAATCGCGCATTCAAAGAGTCAAGCCGATCATGAAAAACATATCCGGTGTATACTTAAACTTCTGTAGCAAGAGAAACTCTACGCCAAGTTTTCCAAATGTGAGTTTTGGCTTCATGTGTGACAACTCGAGTTTCCAAGATTCCATCTTCGCATTAATTGCACGTTAACTGTTTAGGTTGTTTGTTTACACGACTTGTTTGTTTCACAACTGTACACGTTCGTAATATGTTAAATCGTATTGTGACTAATATGTTATATGGTATGTATTTGGTGTGCATCATAGTGTTATATATATATATATACATATATATATATATTGGTGTGTCAATAATACACTTTGTATTGATAAAGTGTTGTGTAATTAAGAACAACAATGGAGCCATGACCGAAATCACCTCTAGCCGAAAACCCACCCACCCACGAAAACACTTCATGTGTTTTCGTCCATCATGGGTCCAACGAAAACAAGAATGGGCTTTAGGCCCAGTGACGGTTTGTTATATATTTTTGATTTCCAACTTTTACGAAAAGCTATCATTCGGCAAACCCTAGATCTCTCCATCCCTGCAAACCGACGGCAATTAACATCTTCAGTGAATCATTCGGATCCTTTGTTCTAGTTACCATACATCTCGATCAGTAAAAATCATTACTAGTCTTATCATGTTGATCAATATTCTTTAGTCATGCATGTGAAAAACCTTGAGAATGCAGTCAATTGGATAAGATCCTTCATGATTGTTGGCCATTATACTTATATTTGCATGAGATTGCAAGTGTATGCATGTATATTGGTGGCCAATATTGTCTTTAGTGCATGTGCATTGTCAGGAAATTAATGATTAAATATATGTGTGCATGTAAATCAGATTTGGTCAAATATTGTATTGATGTGCATTATTAACATATAGTGATTAGGTGTAACATATGATAACTAGACTTATGGAATATGGCCGATTGTTAACATGATAATTGAGTAACGTAACTGTGATATACGTGATCCGATATATGATGTGTTGATGAATCCGTGCCTGATGATCCTTCATGTTATCGATAAAAAATTCTGATTTCTTATGAGAACAATATGTATTAATGAAGGTAGGATTGATTTGTTTGTTCGGAATGATGTAACCGATCCGACTAGGCTTTTGTGAATAATACTTGCTATGTTGAATTGTATGTAACTATGATGCTGTTGATAACATGATTCGAATGAGTAATGAGTTATAATCGGATTAAACATGTGACGATAACACACAAGCTAATGTTGGCAGATTAATATTAAAAATATTATTAAAAGGGGGGGATCCTTATAAGGTTTGGTTTAGTGTAATGAATTGCTTAAAAAGTTAGGATTGAACAACTTATCAAATCCACGAAAGCATGACAGTGGGTTGTAAAAATTGCATTGTATGAAAGTTTGACATATGAGTTATTATGAGATGGCTTATAGATATATGCTTTGGACTAAATGAGTTAATGAGATGAGTTAGTGGGCTACACATAATTGTTTACTGGGTTCCTGGCCCAATCAGTCACGCAAGGGAACCAGTCCACCCCATTTCATAGATCGAGTACAGACTTAATGGATGGCCTGTTAATGTTGTGATTTTTATGCTAATGGTTGTTGGGCCGGTTGGTTTGGGAAATATGCAATGGCCCACATGTTAAGTGGTGCATTATATTGTGTAGATTGATGAACTATTTGTGTGCTACTCGATAATAATTGCCCAAGCACATCTTGTGTTGTTGGATTTCATGTGAGTCGTTACAAACATAAACTGATTGTATATACGTGCGTACTATAGGTCGTGACTGATTATTTGTGAGCGTGTATTTCTTTAGCATAACGAGCAAACCAAGGTGAGTTCACACTCTTACCAAGGCATGGGATTCCCGGGGTTGGGAATGGGGTTAAATGATTACTTGTACTTTCATCGTTACTGGAATACGTACCACTGACCTCGTTAGGGGAAGGTCACTTATAGATACAGCTAGACTAGTAACACATGGGAAGCCCCCACTAATCTTCGCACACATGCCTGGAATGGGCGCGATACGAATACTAATCTTCGCACACATGCCTGGAATGGGCGCGATACGAATACTAATCTTCGCACACATGCCTGGAATGGGCGCGATACGAATACTAATCTTCGCACACATGCCTGGAATGGCTGCGATACGAATACTAAACTTCGCAAACATGCCTGGAGGGCCGCGATACAAATACAACTAGTCTAGAATACATGGGAAACCCCCACTAACCTTCGCACACATGTCTGGGAGACCGCGATATGAATTAATACGATACCTGGTACAAGCGAACAAATGATTTACGAACGAATACTATAACTAAACAACCAACTGTGAACTCGCTCAACTTTGTTGTTGATTCGTTGCTACATGCCTTGCAGGTCATTAGGTACTCATGGAGCTTGCACAAGGAGGAACGGTCGTTGTGGGATATGGCATTGTGTGCCATGCTATGAACATTACTTTATCTCGTACTTAATACTTACAATGGGTTTTTACAATTATGCTTCCGCTAAACACTTAACTATGCTTTGGTTTTAAACACCTTTCATATTGTTTGGTTGAATTATGTTTACTTACATGCTTGTTCAATATGATTGGTGGCTTGATCCTGGTCAGTCACGCCTCCAAGCGGTGATACTCCGCGTGTGGATTTTAGGGGTGTGACAGATTGGTATCAGAGCCATTGGTTATAGTGAACTTGGTTTTAATAAGGGAAAAGTTTTTGTTAAAACCAGACTATAACCTGTACAGTGCTCAACGATCCACAACGACGCTTCGCTCCATGTGCAAGACTCGACATTCTAGATGATATGGTTTATGTTTTATTGCCTACTTGTTAGTTACATAGAACTTTGCTCATGGTATGCTTAGATAAACGTAACAACTATTGATTGAAAACACATGTGTGCTTACTCTCTTATGTCATCGCACTTTCGCGAACCTTTCTCACTCATATTCCCTTCGATGTGAAGATCATGAGTGTACGTGTGAACCTAACTCAAGCCCAGTTGACGGCTCTTATCAACGAACAAGTTACGGCAGCACTCGCAGCCGCTCAGGCAGGAGGTATAACCTGCTATTCCGAACTTATCCTAGGATGTTAGATCCTACTCTCATGACCCAACTCTCGCGCTTAACCCAGTCTTTTCTTCCTCGCGCAACATGGTCAGAACGCTCAGCCACCTGTATGCATATTTAAGACATTCATGGACTGTCGTCCTAGTACTTTCAGTGGCACTGAAGGATCCGTAGGACTCCTCCATTGGTTTGAAAAGCTCGAGTCTATCTTCGAAATGTGTGAATGCCCCAAGGCTCGTAGGGTGAAATATGCCACTGGTACTCTAGAAGGCACTGCGCTAACTTGGTGGAACGCGCAAGTTCAGATGCTGGGGCTGGCGGCTGCTAATGCCACCCCATGGAAAGATTTTAAGGAACTGATCAAACGTGAATACTGTAACCGTGATGACATCCACAAACTGGAAGTGGAATTCTTTAACTTGAAGATGACGGGGTCAGGGATAGAGGCGTATACGAAGCGATCTAACGAACTGGCAATGTTATGTCCAACTATGGTGGATCCTCCCATCAAACGCATTGAGCTATACCTCAAAGGCTTAGTACCAGAGATTCAGAGTCATGTGACTTCTGCCAACCTTGCTACCATCCAGGATGTTACTCGTCTTGCGCATCGTTTCACAGACCAGGCAGTGGAACAGAACAAGCTGCCTAAACGTATTGGTGCTACTGCTACTACTACTTCTACTATTCCTAGTGACAATAAACGAAAGTGGGATGTAACCTCCAGCAAGGGTTCGACTTCAGTTCAGTCCCAGGCACAACAGCGAAAGATCGATGACTACCAGAGTCCGGGTCAGCAGTCTTCTGGTAGTCAAGGGCAGGGTGGATATCGAGGAAATCACCCTAAGTGCAATCGATGTAATTTGCACTAGAGCGGGCAGTGCAACAAAGATCGTTGTCAGAGATGCAACAAGCTTGGTCATGGAGCCAAAGATTGTAGAAGCTCACGTCCTACAAACCAGAACCGACAACAGCAGCCACAAGCTCCACAGAATCAGCAGCAATAGTAGGGTAACATGGGATGCCATCAGTGTGGTGCTTAAGGTCACTTCAAGAGACACTGCCCACAGTTGAACCAGAACCAGAACCAGAACCAGAACCACAACCAAGGAAACGGGAACAATAATGGAGGCAACAACGGGGGTAATAACGACGGCAATGGTGCCAGGGGTTGAGTGTTCGCGATTGGTCAGGGTGATGCTAGGAATGACCCCAACGTTGTGATGGTTTCGACATCGTTATTGGTATGGATTGGCTATATCAACATCGAGCAGAGATTCTTTGCAAAGAAAAGATCGTCCGCATTCCTCGTGCTGGTTAAGAACCTTTGGTAATTCATGGTGACAAGCTCCTAGAGCAGCACCCATAGCTCGAGCACCTTATCGCTTAGCTCCAACCGAACTGGAAGAACTGTCCAAGCAATTGCAAGAACTCTTGGAAAAGGGTTTCATTCGTCCTAGCTCTTCGCCCTGGGGAGCTCCCGTATTGTTTGTGAAGAAGAAAGACGGTACCTTCCGCATGTGCATAGATTCCCGCGAACTGAACAAGGTGACCGTGAAGAATCGCTATCCTCTCCCACGCATTGACGACTTGTTCGACCAGTTGCAAGGGTCGAGCTACTATTCGAAGATTGACCTGAGGTCAGGTTACCATCAATTGAGAGTCCGAGACGAGGACATCTCTAAGACAGCGTTCAGGACTCGGTATGGACATTACGAGTTTCTGGTCATGCCATTCGGGTTAACAAACGCGCCTGCAGTCTTCATGGATCTTATGAATAGGGTGTGCAAGCCCTATCTGGATAAGTTCGTTATTGTATTTATCGACGACATTTTGATTTACTCCAAGAGCCAGGAGGAACACGAGCAACATCTGCGGCTTATCTTGGAACTTCTTCGAACGGAGCAGCTGTACGCCAAGTTTTCGAAATGCGACTTCTGGCTTCGTGAAGTCCACTTTCTAGGCCACGTGGTAAACAAGGATGGGATTCATGTTGATCCATCCAAGGTAGACTCGATCAAGAACTGGCCTGCACCTCGTACACCAACAAAAATCCGCCAATTCTTGGGTTTGGCGGGCTATTACAGAAGGTTCATCAAGGACTCCTCCAAGATTGCACAACCCCTCACCTCACTAACTCAGAAAGGCGTTATCTACCGTTGGGGTAATACACAGGAATCATCATTCCAGCACTTAAAGTATAGACTTTGTAGCGCACCTATTCTTTCATTGCCAGAGGGCACAGACGATTTTGTGGTCTATTACGACGCATCCATTCAGGGTCTTGGATGTGTGTTGATGCAACGGGATAAAGTCATTGCTTATGCTTCGCGCCAACTTAAGATTCACGAACGAAATTACACTACACACGATTTAGAGTTGGGAGCTGTTGTTTTTGCGCTCAAGATATGGAGACATTACCTCTACGGTACCAAGTGCAGCATCTACACCGATCACAGGAGTCTCGAGCATATCTTCAAGTAGAAAGAGTTGAACATGCGTCAGCGTCGATGGGTCGAGCTTTTAAACGAATACAAATGTGCCATCAAGTACCATCCGGGCAAAGCAAATGTTGTGGCTGACGCCCTCAGTCGAAAAGATACTATACTCAAACGCGTGTGAGCATTACAACTTACCATCCAGTCTAGCCTTCCTACACAGATACGAGATGCTCAGGTAGAAGCATTGAAACCAGAAAATGTCAGGGCTGAAGCCCTATGCGGTTCAAGGCAACGGTTGGAACTAAAGGCAGACGACGCCTACTATGTAACGGGATGCATCTGGGTCCCACTATACGGCAACTTACGCGATCTTGTAATGGATGAAGCTCATAAGTCTCGCTACTCAGTACATCCTGGTTCAGATAAGATGTACCACGACTTAAAAATTACATATTGGTGGCCCAGCATGAAAGCTCACATAGCAACTTACGTCAGCAACTGCTTGACTTGTGCGAGAGTCAAGACTGAAAATCAGAAACCATCGGGCCTACTCCAACAACCAGCCACAATGGAAATGGGAGCAAATTTCCATGGATTTCGTTACTGGCCTGCCTAGATCTCAACGTGGAAAAGATACTATTTGGGTGATCGTGGATCGACTCACAAAATCTGCACACTTTTTGGCTATTAAGGAAACGGATAAGTTCTCCACTCTAGCAGACGTCTACCTTAAGGAAGTTGTTTCGAGGCACGGAGTGCCAACTTCTATCATATCTGATCGTGATGCACGTTTTACTTCTAAATTGTGGCAAGCAATGCATAAGTCCTTTGGCTCTCGATTAGGCATGAGCACAGCATACCACTCGCAAACGGATGGGCAGTCTGAACGCACCATCCAAACCCTTGATCACATGCTTCGAGCATGTGTTATCGACTTTGGTAACGGCTGGGAAAGTCACCTCCCTTTAGTGGAGTTTTTGTATAACAACAGTTATCACACCAGCATCCAAGTAGCTCCATTTGAGGCATTGTACGGGCGTAAATGTCGGTCACCTCTTTGTTGGGCAGAGGTGGGTGATAGTCAGATCACTGGTCCAGAACTTGTAGTAGATGCAACGGAAAGAATTGCTCAGATACGACAACGCATGGCGGCAGCTCACGACCGTTAGAAAGCCTACGCAAACAAGCTTCGGAAACCTCTAGAATTCCAGGTCGGGGACCGGGTTCTACTCAAAGTCTCACACTGGAAGGGTGTGGTTCGTTTTGGCAAAAGGGGTAAACTCAATCCACGATACGTCGGACCATTTGAAATCATTGAGAAAATAGGCAAAGTGGCCTACAAACTAAACCTACCAACAGAACTCAGTGCAGTTCACAACGTCTTTCACGTGTTGAATCTGAAGAAGTGTCTGTCAGATGAGACTCTCATAGTTCCTTTGAAGGAGCTCACTGTGATGGATTTAATCTTTGTGGTTATGTGATTATAATAAACTATGTGATTGGTTTAGGCTTGCTTGTGAGCAGTTTTGACGATGTGTATTATATGTTGAATCGATGTTGATTTATGATGACAATTGCTAGTGAATTACTGGGTAGTATAATGTTAGTGATCATATGTGATCTGATGTGGATGATAAATTGATCGTAATGACATGATTGTGGCCGTAACATGTTTTAAAAATGGGATGAAATTGTTACTTGAACGGATTCCAATGATGCTAGGAATAATGATATGATCATGTAACTGCTAGAATGTAATTATGGTTTCTGTGTTACAAAAACTGTTGATGATGATCATGCTTTACCCCGACGAAAACCCTGTGCCGACGAAAACCCTTACCCGACGAACTCTCTGTCGACGAAATCCTGTGTTGACGAAATCTCAGGTTTTCGTCATGACCTTTTTGTCAAAACCTTATGTCGACGGAATCTAATGTTCGTCGTGATCCTGTGTCGACGAAAACCTCAAGTTTTCGTCGTGAAGCTTATAAGGAACAGTAGGTTAATATGTCTATGTATACTGCATGCATGTTGGAGGTTGATTATTTTGTCAGTCACTGTTGTAGATGTTTACATTTGATTGAACAACATGATTCAGTTTTGCACCCAGTACACTTAACTGATAAACATGGTTATGGAACATACATGTAAACTTGGAATCTTGTATGGATTGATTAATTGTTTATGTATTACTTGATAATAATTGCCCAAGCACACCTTATGATGTTAGATTGCATGAGAATCATTACAAACATAAACTGATTGTGTATACGTGCATACTATAGGCTTTGACTGAATTGTTTGTGCACAAGTAGTTGAGCATACCGAGCAAACCGAGGTGAGTTCACACTTTCCACAAGGCATGGGATTCCCAAGGGTTGGGAATGGGTAAAGGATTTAAACTGAAACTGCGTGATCTCCTGGTTTGGAACACGTACACACCCTCTTTATTGAAGGGTGACAACCTGTGATAAGAATTTGATTGGAACCTACGTAATCTCCTGGTTTGGGGATTTCTTACACACCCTCTTTATTGAAGGGTGACAACACGGATACTAGACCAAAATCTCTATCATGAAGTCCCTCCTTTTATATCGACTTAATCGTCGGGCCAATGGCGAGTGGGTCATTAGTTAGATAGCGCTATTTAGGTTTGACAAGCCTCACACCGTGCCGCAGAGGACGGGCATGAACTAATGGATCTGGGCACTAGTCAATGATGATAGACATTGACGTCAGGGCACCAACTTACTTTAGTCAGTGGTCGATATGGTAACGGGTCTAGTGGTTCACATGGGGAAGCCTCCACTGGTTATGGATATGTTTGGGAAACAGGGAAACTGGTTAACTTAAGATTTACAAACGAACTCGTGGTTTTTGAAACAACATTATAAATGAACACCAACTGTGAACTCGCTTAACTTTGTTGTTGACTCGTTCTTACATGCCTTGCAGGTCGTTAGGTGCTTATAGAGCTTGCACGAGGAGGAGAGGTCGTTGTGGGATATGGACTGTTATGTCCCATGCTTAACACTTGAACTTTAAACTATGTTTTGATTATTTAAACATTTCTATGCTTCCGCTGATTTCTTGAACATGTTTGGTTTCTTTTGAACACCAATTATATTGGGTTTTGTTTTATTTACTTAATTGCATTGTTCAATATGATTGGTGGCTGGATCCTGGTCAGTCACGCAGCCCATGCGGTGATACTCCGCCTGTGGATTTTGTGGGTGTGACACTTGTAACCTAGGTAAATAACAATGCACACGAAACTAGGTCAGTAACTTAATAAAACATTTACGATAAACTCACGAAATCAAAACCCTCACGACGAATGACAAAGTATAGCCCAAATACGGGCAACACTTAAACATCCATCGGATTAGTTTCAATCGATAGGACATTGTATTGTAGCAGTGATCGAGTTAATACCCTGTACTCGTAGCATCGTTTCCCTACTTAAAACTTCGAATTTAGGCAGTATATTTCGTTTTTTATCAAAACTTTCGAACACAGAAGCAAGTCCCAGGGCCAGGCAATTTATAGCAACTTTTCAAGTTTTACGCGGCCGGCGTAAATCTTAACAAGGTCTTACGTGACCCGCGAGGGACCCCTAGTCTACGTGTAGGGCTAGCGTGTCACAGGTAGGTCCGCCACGTGTGCGACACGTGGCTTAAACGCTTATCCGGAGGATTTTTAAGTTGTCACGGCCCGCGTAGCCTTACCTCATGGCTTACGCGGGCCGTGTGAAAACAAAAAAAATGATTTTTCATGATTTTTATTATGGATTAGGGTTTTAAGGGTCCGGGATACTACTTACGGGTCATTTTGGGACATTTTTGCAGGTCCTGACACTTAGAGTTATTCTTTCATTTGCAGAAGTTTAAATTTTCTCATACTCTCAATCTCTAAAGCTCTCAATTGATCTCTGAAGCATCCTGGATATCTAGGAAGCTTTCTCTAGTTGAATTTTCATGCTAAGGACTATTGTAAGTGTTCTTAGCCTCTATAGTTAAGTTTTCATTAGTGTAATGACCGAAACTGAAAGATATCGTAATTATGCTTTGACTTTGTAATTAATCACTAACGGTCCAGCCATTATTCGAATTGAAAGTGGCTATGTGTTGGTAATTATGTAGGTGTTAAACCCTTAAAAGGGCACCTCCTAATTATCACGTTATCTCCGTCAATTGTCGGGTCAAACTACTTAACAGAAAAGTCAAACGAGTCAGTTTTTGCAAAATAAATCACAACTGATAATGTAGAAGCTATAAATTACATTTTATCACTTAAACAACTTGGTAAATAATATAAGAACATGTTTAGGCATGTTCAACCCGACAATTCTGAGTATTTTGCTTTGACTTTCAGTTCTGACCCGATTTAGTTTAGTTTAGATATGCCTTAGGGTTCCTTTAGGACCTTATTATAGGTTAGTATAACCCTCTGAGGTCATACTACATAGTCCCTTAAAAATCTGAATCATTTGCATGTTCCCGTTAAATGCTTAAAAATGGACCATTATGCCCTTTTGATATAAAAACGAGATTTTTGAAAATGTGAGAGGACAAAAATCTTTATTATTGATTTATAAGTATGTCCTAAAAATTTGACATCAGTTTATAGTCTCAAATTAAAGTTATGCAAGATATCGTAAAAATGAAACTTTTTGTTAATTAAATGGCATTTTCAGCATAAATCATATTTAAACCCAATTTTTGGCACCAAACTTGCTACCCACTGTTATGAAATAATATTTAGGGATTTTTGGAAATTTTTGTCAAATTTTATACTGACCATAACATATAGTTCTAGCATAAATTCTGTAAATGACGGTATTGCCCTTTTTGTTAATAAAATAAGTTTAACATATGATTTGAATACCAAACCTTTTCCTACTGATATCATATGTTAAATAAAATATTTTAAGCTTTAAAGACTGATCAAAACTTCAGAATTTTATAAACATCTTGAATACCGTCAATTACCGACTTTTACGCTTATTAAGCGCATAGTATGGTTTAAAACCATATTTAACGCCTAAGACTTATTACCTACTGATTTTAAAAATTAATTTTTTTACTTTAACAGTAAGTATAAGTCTTGAACTCAGATTTCCAAATTTAACCTTAAAAGCTTATGTGAAATGACCAAAATGCCCCTAAGGTGCATAATTTGGCCATAAATGATTAAACACATATATGTATGATATCTTGCTGATATAACAACATAAAATAAATATTTTTATAGAATGTTTGAGACCAGAACCTCAGTTTAAGTTTAAACCTCTTTTATAAACTTTAAAATGACCAAAATACCCTTTCGGGGCTTAAATTGGTTTTAAATTCGTTTTGGGCATAATGGGAGATATCCTACTGATATCATATCATATTTAAAGCATATTAACTTATGGAACTTGTACATGACCCATTCGGTTACCCGTTATGCATATACGCGTTCGGTACAGTTTATGTAACTAGTTTGCGTGAATTAGCCGAAACATGTCAAACCTTGTCATTTACCCATTATATACAAGTCTTCATACTTGTCGGGTCTAAATCACATTCCAATCTGGTCATCGCTTATTCTTGCGTTTCGTACCGTAAACTTTCCTTTAAAACTAGCCGGTCAATTTTATAAATTAAATAAGACCCGTTAGGAATCTAATAGGTTATTAAAACCTTCGTTCCAGATTAGGAGCCCAGTAAAAGCTCCCTGCACTTGCTGATTAGAATATACGGCTAAGTTTAATTTACATTTTTAGCTCAGGTAAATACTTTTAACTTATTTTCCCTTATACGGGCTTGGGATACGGTAAATTATTACCGCTTGGTCGGGTATTGAATATTTAATCGATTAGTGGTTAAATCATTGCCATAACCCGTTTTAATCTATTTTGTTTGATACAAAGCCTTTGGGGGGTTAATATGACCGTGTCCTGGATATCCTCGGCTCATTCATTTGAAATGGCCACGGCTTAAGCACAGGGTGTAGGCATACACCTGACAGTTGCGTATGTATACACGGTATCTCACTCGTGAGGAAACTTCTTGTGGGACTATACTTGTGGTGTGTCTATTAATCTTGTACCGGCTCTTCTATTCCGGTCCTGAACGGACGACAAACATGTAAATCTGTATACAAGATTATTTTAAATAATTGTCCCAAGTTATAAAAGATTTATGCCTTGTGCATCCAAACCAATTTTATAAACACTTTTCAAAAGAGTCAGTTAATTGTATTTACCAGTGTAAACTGACGTATTTTTCAAAAAGATTAAGTGCAGGTACTACACGAAATGGGCTGGAAGCTCCTGAGTATTAGTTAAAGAGTCTTGCAAGCTCTTAATACTTTAAGTCTGTTGAACAATATTTACTTTATGTTTTAGATCCGCCTGTGGATCCACTTATCAACCGTTTATGTAATATTTTATTATACTTTCAATTCGGTTTGTAATATTACTTTAGTCTTCCGCTGTGCATTAAACTGTGATCAATTGTCTATGATGATATCAACTACGTCACGATACTCCCCACTGGGCCCACCGGTAATACGTGAAAATATCGGGGTGTGACCGTATTTCGGCGTATTTTTGCGTATTTTAGAGTATTTTAACGTATTTTGACATATTTTAGCGTATTTTAGAGTAGTTTAGCATATTTTTGCATATTTTAGCGTATTTTGACATATTTTAGCGTATTTTCGCATATTTTAGCGTATTCTAAAAGTCACATCCCAGCAATTAACATCCAATAACCGTATTGTTATTACATCCAAGACGATTCAAGTGAGTCCTATGAAGCAAATGTCTGTCTATTCAATTGAGAGGAATCATTGCATTACATCCCCGTTGAAAAACAAAATCGCGGTCCTTTTCCTTCAATTTCCAAAACAGCCACCAGCGATACCAGTTTGTTACCAGTGCGGTTGCCATAAGCATGATGAACGTTTAATAAACTGTCACAGTTGTCAAATTCGTTGCATGCATTCTCATTGTTTGAACAGTCATATCCCAGCAATTAACATCCACTAACGGTACTGTTATTACATCCTAGATGATTCAAGTGAATCCTCTGAAGAAAGTGTCCGTTTATTTAATTGAGAGGAATCATTGCATTACATCCCCGTTGAAAACTAGAATCGTAGTTCTTTTCCTTCAATTTCCAGAACAGCCACCAGCAATACCAGTACGATTGCCGTAAGCCTGAGGAACATTTAATAAGCTGTCGTAGTTGTCAAATTCGTTGCATGCATTCATATTGTTGAGACAACAACAGATAATGAACGAGTTGTTGGACTTCTTGTTTCAAATGCAGTTGTAGGATTCGTACTTAAAGGTCTCTATCTAAAAGATGCAACTTTATGGCACGCTTACCTTAATCACATCTTCCATGGAGACACAGATCCGACAATAGGGCCCACGGATCTTATGCCCACTCACGGTACAACCAGGAATTACAACCACACCGGTTTTTACTATGGGAACTGTGGCTATGGGAAATACAAACCGCAATCGTTTGTGACTATGGGAATGGTGGCTCTGGGAAACACAAGTTTTCTTTTGAGCTTGATGGATGTCTGTTCTCTCAACACTGATCCTTACATTACTGATCTGGAATTGGAGAACCGTTGTGTATTTGCTTACTGATTGTTGAAAAGATTTGTTGAAATCGTACTGTTACACCCCCAGCAATTTACATCCACGAACCGTATTGTTATTATATCCGAGACGATTCAAGTGAGTCTTATGGAGTCACAGATCCGACAATAGGGCCCACGTAAATGGTAGTTTCCATAAGAAATCGCAGGTTGATACATAAAAATACATATAATGAGTTATCGTTTTCAGAATCAGACGATGTTTACAAACACTTAGAAAATTACCAAAATGATATTGAAATTTGTGAGCCTTCAATCATTTTGGGAAACATGAAAGAAGGCCACCAGCAGTACCAGTTTGTTACCAGTGTGGTTGCCGTGAGCCTGAGGAACTTTTAATAAGCTGTCACAATTGTCAAATTCGTTGCGTGCATTCATATTGTTTGAACAGTCACACTCCAGCAATTTAAAGGTCTCTCTCTAAAAGATGCAACTTTACGGCACGCTTACCTTAATCACATCTTCTGGGTCGAATATTCTAACATGAAATTTAGATTTTCTTAGATGTTTGAAGACCAGCAAATGTCCAAAGTGATGCTTCTTCGCCCGCATGACAGAAAGTTACCGCGTGACCGAAAGCTAACTTGGAAAATTAAATCGACACCTTCAATACGCATCGTATAGCCCTATATGATGCGTATTACTTTTTATAAGGGGGACATTGTCAGCCTTTGACTAAGCTAGAAGTTTGAACCAACCTTAATACGCATCGTATAGGCCTGTACGATGCGTATTGAAGGTGTCGATATAATTTTCCAATGTGTGCCAATATACGACCCTAATTTTTTTAATGTGGCTACTGACTTGATATTGCTGTAGGGTTTAAAAATAGTAATAATGTCGCGTTGAAGTTAAGCTAAGATATCCGTGAATTTTGATGCGTATTTGAAGTTTCTCTGGAATTGGTATTAAGTCAAGATTATGAGCAACACTTGATGTGTATTAATTTTAGATCAGAAGACTTTGTAAAAGTCTATCATTGCAAATACAGTGACATATTAAAAAGAATTGCATCCATTTGATGTAGGTTGATAGTTATTGATCAAGGTGTGGTAGAAGCATCTAAAATTCCGAATTGATGTACACACCAAATTATGGATGGTAATTTTGTTCAAAGAGTCATATTGAACTTGGTGTTTGTCGGATTGACAAGGTGATTAGACATATTAATCTGCACAAGGAAACTTATTACAGATTGATTCGACATCATTCGGTGTAATTCGGTACTGTTTTGGTATGATACAATTTGATTGGTGTACGATTCGACTTGTTTCGATTTAGATTGGATGTGATTTGGTGTTTAGATTGATTTCGTGACCCGATCTGACCCGAATTTTTTTAACATTTGGTTGTGAGAAATTTGACCACGAAAAAAGATGAACCCATAGGAAAAAATCATGAGTCCGCCACCATTTACAAGTGAGATGTCAAAGATGATCACTAGTTGCTTAGTGAGACATTGAAAGAGTAATTAAAGCCTCCTAAGTGAAATGTTGCAAAGCTAATCACTACTGTATTGGTGAGATATTGAAAGGTGATCACAATCCAGTGACATATTGAATGGTGATCACTATCCGATTTTGAGTACAAGTCTATATACACTAGATTAAAACATGTAAGAATAAGTTCGGTTTAAATGATAAAAATAACAATAAATGTGATGCAAATTAAGCCGATCATGTGACAGTTGACACTTAAAAAAACTAGCTTCGTAGTCGTCATGCGTTGCGGCGAAACAAAACAAATGATAATGTAAAACAAACGTTATTTGAAAATGTAGAATGTTGTTTAGAAAAACAACCGTTAGAATTCGTTCAGTTTACCATCGTACCGTAAAACTATACCAACTAAATACTCTATTTTGAATACAACTTCATTTTTAACAAAACTTATACCAGAATATCGTGAGAAAAAAATTAACTAACATAAGCTATTAAAGAAAATATGATTTAATAAAAGACAAATATTATTTAAAAACATAAAATACATAAATAATTTAATAAAAGACAAAAATTATTAAAAAATAAAATAAATTATAAGAAAATATAGGTTTAAGAAAGGAAAAAAAATGAAAAACAATATTAAAAGGTAAAAGTAAATATAATAATAAAGTATTATAATATTTAAATATAAAATATAAAAAAAACCATATATTATTGTAAATTTAAAATCACTATTCATGTTCATTCGAATAAAATATATATAAAATTGTATTCCTAGGCATATCTTACTATTTGCGGATCGATACATATAAAATTGCATTACTAGACATATCTTACTATTTGCGGATCGGGGAAATTTCAAGTCACCAGATCTATTTCTTTGTGCTTTAGCAATTCAATTATGCTTGTTTATTCTCACGTGTGTATCGTGTGATATTCATAAGGGAGCATCCTACAAACTTGCTTGGCTTTAACATTAAATTATGTGGCGTACATAATGGGATGAACCTATTCAGAAATAACTTTCTAGGTTGGTTTCTTGCTAAGGTGTTATGTGTATTAGGTAGCACTAACATTTTCAAATTTTTCAAAACTATAATAATTGAAGGTATAATTACCATAGAGTAAATTACGTTTTTGGCCCATGTGGTTATATTACTTTTACTATATTAGCCCAAAATAAGATTTTTTTTAACATATGTGCTCCCATGATCTCTATAACTAACTATTTTGACCCCTAAGTCTAACTCAACCCCAAACCCTAGTTAATTATTTGTCACATGCAAGCGTATTTTTGTAATTTCTCCTCCCCTTTACTTTTACTGACTTTATAAAAAATAAAACAATAATTATCATCTGCACATCATCATCTTCTAACCCCAATCTTCAAGAACACATCATCTTCAAACCCTAAATCATTTCAGCCCACATCACTTTCTACCTCCACTCTGCACCCTCACCAATGGCGGCTGCATCTTTCCTTCATTCGCTTACCCCCAAATCATTTCATTCACCAAAACCCTAAACAAATCCTCATTCACCTCCAAATCCCTAATCTCCTTCAAACCCACTTTCAAACCCTGCTTAGAGCGAATTCTGGATGCTCGTGTGATGTTGTTTGCCTTTTCAAACTTACTTTGCAACATCGCATCATGAGCTACATGCTGAGCCCTGATGGCGTCCGGTTCTTCCTCTCCTGAACTCAATTTTAAACCCATGCTTCTAAGAATTCTCATAGTGCCTTCTGAAGATCCATTTTTGGATTTGCCTGTGCTCCGATTGTTGGCAGTCACACCAGGAGAATCCTAATTCTTCTCCAATGCAGAGGTTTCCATAGCCGAATGATCTTTAGGAGAATCAGTTTGGATTCGAATTTCCGAACCAGGGGATCCCAAATCACCCTTAGAATACTCGTAAGGATGAGAACCATTCTCTTGATGATTCAAGTTCGGAGTAATAGCAGAGGAAGGCAGGATCTGTAGTGGCGGCTGAGTAGCAAAACCCCCAATTGACACAGGAACGGACCCGATTCGACCATCTATGGGTTGGAGTGATAGGATACTTGAGGAATATCAAATCGAATCGGAATCATGTACATCCTTTGATCATCTATGGTTTATCCAGTTTTCTTTGTGATTTATTGTTACAGTTTTAGTTTATAGTTTAATTTCTTTTCTTAGATGTTAGATAATCTGTTGTGTTTTTGTGGAATCAATTGATAGATTTATGTTGTTCATCGTTTCTGGATCACAATATTGGATCTGGTTTTGAACAGTTTTGTTTTCTATAAAATTTGTAGGTCCCCTGGTTTGTACGGATCATCACAGAATTGTCAATCCAATCTAGAGTGCGAAATCCTCTAGACCAGAATAGCACAGAAACGAGTAGAAAATAGAAATTCACAATCAAACGGTCTTCTATTGATTTATCCAAACTACAGTTTTACAATCAATTCAAGACATGCACAACCTCACAGCATTGTAGGTCCCCTGGTTCATACAGATCGTCACAGAATTGTCAATCCAATCTAGAGTGCGGAATCCTCTAGACCAGAATAGCACATAAACGAGTAGAAAACAGAAATTCACAATCAAACGGTCTTCTATTGATTTATCCAAACTATAGTTTTACAATCCATTCAAGACCTGCACAACCTCACAGCCTATCTCTGTAATGTTGCTTTACAAACACTCAATTTCGAATTTCTCTCTCTCTCTCTCTCTAGACTTTCTCTCTCTAGCCTCCAAGAACTCTAACTTCTAAAACCCTAATCACAAAACATGTTTATATACCACATGTCTGTGAACTGGGCTTCCTACTGGGCTAGGCCATTTTCCAAGCCCATTACAATAATAAACTCACTAACCAATAAGCTAAGCCCATTACAAAATATCCAAAGACTAAATAATCAAACTATTAAGTTGTTGTCACCGAATATGCACCAACAGACTCCCCCTTGACAATAGCTTCATAGTGTAACTTTGTCTTCAAACATCTTGTGTTCTTTTGGTCTTTGGATAACGTCAGCTACACAGTTTCTGACATCAACAGACTCCCCCTTAGCTGATGCTTCCAATCTCCAAAACTTTCATTCATTGTAGATCTGTTAGCTAGCAATCTTTAATTAAGCAAGTAAGCTCCAACTCTTCCATATATCTCTCTGCAATGTAGTAGAAGGATCCTACCATGCATCTTCACACATCTTTACTTCACTCTCAATTACTTATATTTTGCACTTCATTTTGATAACTGCATCAATTTGTTTAGCAACACAAGCAAGTATCTCGAAAAACCATTAGTCTTTTTCACATTTAAAGATAAACCAATATTTTATCTTAGTTTGCAAAAACAACAATCTGTCAATTCAAAATGGAAGTCTTTCTAAAAAAATCTTTTTGGTATTTTTTGATTTTTTTTAAACTAACTAGCAAACTAAACTAAACTCAAAAATATTTACAGTTTAATCTTTTTGTGAGAATCATGTGCAAGAAGATCATATCAACAAAATCAAACCGTTTTCACACTATTAGATAATTCTTTATTTAATTTTTCGTGAACAGCAGTCCAAGACGATTACCAGTATGTTTGTCCACTTAAACAAAATGCATGAACATTTCAAGTACCATTACCGTATGATACATTAAGGTAATATTATTACTAAAATACTAGTGTGTCCCACTTCAGGATATACCCCCGCGATCAAGGTATGCACAAAGATTCATCGTAGTAGGTGAGTATACTGAATTCATCCGTTTTGTATTTCAACGATAGATAATTGGTGAACAGGTCAGTACTTTCGTACAGCAAAGAGACCAAAATATCTAACGAGGGCTAAGACAAATACCATTTTTTTGTACGATTTATGCATTTTGCACATTTGAATGACTCTCTAGGAGAGCTTCTTCATTTATGGGTTTTGGCATTTTTAGCTCTTTTAAGATATCATGGTTGTGCCTAGGTCAGCATGTATCTGGATGCAGCAGAAGGACAACCTTGATATCCCCAGATGAAATAACAGTATAAAGACCCAAAACCTCAGATTTTGGCAATCTATCAACGCAAGATTTAAGGTCATTAAACCATACACCACTGATGTGTTCCCCACTCATACACAGTTCATTTAGGTTTATATCACATTGGTAAGTTGATTATTTCATGCTTTTTGCCTACTGGTACATCATATGATGAAGCTGCTATCACACTTAAGCAATGTATTTTAGTTTCAGTGTGACAGTCTAACTTGCTGATGTACTATCATTTCTTCTTTTTCACACCATGAAATCTCTTTTTTGATTTTTCTATTTTTTGTGTTTTTCATTTTTCATTGTTTTTGTATATTTTTTTATTTATAACTTACTCCCCCTAAACACACGCACTAACTAAACTCTTTTTGGCTTAGGGAAATTTCTCCCCCTAAATTTTTGTTTTTATGGAGTAAGTTTTGAAAACACAAATTTACAAACACAAACAGACTCCCACTTCAATCTGACAATAAGTTTTTCATCAATAAATCATCAATGAATCACTAAAGTAAATAGTTAGTTACCAATTTTAACCTACTATTCTCCTCAGACGCTTTACAGGAACAACCACTGTTGAACACAAGAACAGTCCTTCTTGGTCATCCTGCATTCACTCAACAACTCAGTTAGTCTTGAGAACCCAAGCCCTGACAGTCTTGGGTTTTCCAGATTCATCAACTACAGGAACATCCATACAATATCCATCACTCCTAACTGGAGTCTTGGATTTCTTACCCGTTGTTGAACAAGAGTAATAATTTCCACTAGGTCTTCGATTGCGAGAGTTCCAAAAAACTCCTGAATTTTCTGACCTTTGAAAATTTTTATCTTGATTTACCATTAAAATGACTAAATTGTGTAGAATTGCTTCTTGGTCTATCAAATCTTCCTGAAGTTGAAGGTTTAGATTGAAATCCAGGTTTATTTGTCTGACAACTAGATTTTACACTATTGTTTGACCCAACCTGATTCACATCCTTAACATCATCAACTTTTTGTTTACATTTCTTTAAAGGACAACAACTCGCTACATGCCCTTTTTGTGACATTTAAAACAAGATTTTTTCTTATAAATTTTCTTTTTGTTAAATCTCTTTTTAAATGTTTTGTTCTTCTCATCCCTAGTATCCTCATCCGATTTATGAGGTGTACTGTTAGACCCTACAGATTCTTTCAAAGAAACTGGACTATTTGGCAAGTCCACAGCTATCGGATCCACTACATGTGCAGTGGTTACAAAATCAGTTAACTCATCCTCAGTTGGTAAAAATGAGGAGTCTTGATGTTTAGAAGATGAAGCTTTACTAAACCCCACTCCTGTTCTATCATTACTCTTTTTCAGCCCTTTTTGAATTTGAGTCCTAACTAATGAAGATTTTCCAAATTTGTCTAAATTTCCTTTTAGTTCAACAATTTGGTCTTGTGCAATGGCCAATTCCATGCACTTATCAGAAAACTCATTAGTTTTATCCTTTACAGTTTCACGAGCCAAATCAATGACCTGTAACAGTTCATTGACTTTGCATGTTAAACTGCTGATTTCTTGTTCATTTGATTTGAGTTTATCTAAACAATTTGACTCTCTTTTAATCAAAAGAACATTTAACTCTTTTCGTTTTTCCAATTCAGCTAACAAAATTTTGTTTTGCTCCGATAGTCTGTCAACTTTACCTTGTAGTTCAGTGCAATTATGACATGTATGAGTTACAGATTCTGATTTTACCTTTACCTCTGTTGTAAGTTCATTCACACCATTCAAGCACTTTGAAGCTTCTGCAGTCTTCTTCTCAACAGTTTTCTTAACAGCCTCCTTCTTTTCATCTACCTCAGCAACTACTTCTCCAATCTTCATAGTTGCAAGCTCAGCTACACAAGCTTGATCACATGTATTCAATCTTAAAGGAATCTGATAGCGTTTTCCAAGGCTTCCCACAGCTCTCTAGAATCCCATACTTCTTAATGGTATGTTTAATGCCCTCAGGCAAGGACATTCTTATTGCTGCAAAAGCTTTCTTCTCAGCATCAACCAGCTGTCTCTCAGATTCATCCATCTTCTCATAAGACATCACTATAACCCTTCCTTCAACATGACATGTAAGAGCAATGTATCCATCTATCATACAGCTCCACATCCTGGTATCTACACTCTTCACAAATACTTCAAATTCCTCTTTCCAGACTCCACGAAAATAAATACTCCACCTTTTAATTATGCTACTTTTTAATTCCTCTAGCTAATTTCGCTGATGAACCCCTCAACTTCGCTGCCAAATTCGCTGATCACTTAATTTCACTGGTTAATTATGCTGGTTAACTTAATTTCGCTGGTCTGGTCAAATTCTCTATTACGACGACTGTTAATTTCGCCGATCCCCGTAATAATGTCGCTGAGGACAATTATACGCTTACCAAAGTCGCTTTTGGATTTTAAATTCGCTGGTCAACCAGTGTAGATGTTAAATTCGCTGCGAAATTGTTAATTATGCTAGTAAATTATGGTAACTTAATCTGATCGAATTTTCTGCAGATTTTCTAGATCCTTCTAACAGTTTCCTGCAGAATCACTAAGCAAAATATCAGTAATTTTTCGAAAAATATGAAGAACACGAAGAACAGTCTTCGAATTCCAGCCAGATATTCTTCAAAAAACAACCAAACCTGCAACCAAAAACACTAACACAGCAGAATTAAATATGCAGAATGATCAGAACACAAACAAAAACGCAGAAAAATAACAGAAACTAAAAAAATATCAAAACCCTAGATATCAGATTTAAAGATTTTCGAAAAATTTTCCAATCTACCACCTGAAACTGTAGTCTGCATTTCTGAACCGAGCTTCTTCAAGAGCCTAAAGCTCTGATACCAATTGTAGGTCCCCTGGTTCGTACGGATCGTCAAAGAATTGTCAATCCAATCTAGAGTGTGGAATCCTCTAGACCAGAATAGCACAGAAACGAGTAGAAAACAGAAATTCACAATCAAACGGTCTTCTATTGATTTATCCAAACTACAGTTTTACAATCAATTCAATACCTGCACAACCTCACAGCCTATCTCTGTGATATTGCTCTACAAACACACAATTTCGAATTTCTCTCTCTCTCTCTAGACTTTCTCTCTCTAGCCTCCAAGAACTCTAACTTCTAAAACCCTAATCACAAAACATGTTTATATACCACATGTCTGTGAACTGGACTTCCTACTGGGCTAGGCCATTTTCCAAGCCCTTTACAATAATAAACTCATTAACCAATAAGCTAAGCCCATTACAAAATATCCAAAGACTAAATAATCAAACTATTAAGTTGTTGTCACCGAATATGCACCAACAAAATTCATCACTATTATGATTCATAAGGTGTGTGTGTGTTGTAGAAAAAAATAGGGAAGTTGGGGCTAGGGTTTTGAGAAAGGGGAAGGATAAAGAGATGCAGATGATGATTTGTTCTTGAAATCTGGGTTTGTTCTTGAAATCTGGGTTAGAAATAGAAATTAGATTTAAAGGGGAGGAGAAATTACAAAAATACCCTTGCATGTGACAAAAAATTAACCAGGGTAAGGGGTTGAGTTAGACTCAGGGGCCAAATTAGTTAATTATAGAGACCATGGGGGCACATATGTTAAAAAATCTTATTTTGGGCTAATATAGTAAAAGTGATATAACCACAGGGGCAAAAAACGTAATTTACTCATTACCATATTTTACACTTTGTTAAATTTTTATAAATTGTATATTTAAAATATATTATAAACTATAATTTTGCAATATGTTTGTGCAATAGGTGGTAGTACTCCTAGCTTTAAAGGTTTTTATGCATTAGTGAGTTGTATTGTCTTAATTCTTTGCTGTACCATAAAGACAGCTAGTTATCCTGCTACGTGTCCTTCACAAGACTCCTAGGTTTCTCATACATTTGTAATTTCATCTTTTCCCTGTCCTTTTTTCTCATAAATATCTCTCTCAGCGGGGCATTTTGGCTTTCAAGAGAAGTTCAAAACCCTAATTTAATAATGGAAGTTATGGAGACAGTGAAGCTGTAGCGATGGTGTTCATGGTTCCGGTGGTGGCTTGGTGAGTTATTAGGGTTTCCAGTTAGAGGGCACCGACTAGGACGATCGGAGGTCCGATAATGGCTTCCAGTGGTAGCAGCAACGGTTTCACTTTTTCCTCACTCAATCTCTCAACCTGAGACAAAAACTTCATAATAAAAAAAAGACCAAGTAATTTTCTAATTCTTATAATCTGATTGCTTAATTATGTGCCAATTGTTGGTCTTGATGTTTTGGTTTCACCTTAAGTTACGGAAGAATAAGATCATCAATATAGGTGGTGACTCAATCTAGGGTTTTTGTTGCTGCCTCTTCTCAACAACCCTGATTTGATTCTTCAACATGCCTAAATCAGCCAAGAAGTCCGCCTCCAAGGTAACAACCTTATTTTCATTTTTCAATTAGTTAAGTTAATTCGTATATATAGGTTTATGTATCCGACTCAGATGTTGTGTTCTGATTTCGTTTCAGGCTATTTCAACTCCTGCAGCTGCAGCACAGTCGATGAAAAACGGTACCTTATTTTGTTTTCCTTTTTATTGTATCACCTTTGCAACTTTACTATTATTAACTGTTTCTGACAACTAATTGGTTACCTTGCAGAGTTAATTTCTTTCATGATGCTGGTGAAGTTCCGAAGGACCGGTTTGCCTCGAGAGATGGTCGATTTGCAGGTTATGGACATGTTGAATTTGCCACTCTTGATGCAGCTTAAAAGGTTTATTATAATCTCTTTTTGCATTTTTTTACAATTAAATTATTGTTTATTATTTCAAACTAACTGGCATAATTCTTTTTGGAGACCCTTGAACTTAATAATGAAAGAATTATTACTGGACCGTGCTGTGAGACTTGATTTAGCAAAGGAAAAGGGAGCTTACACTCCAGGGTAGTGATTAGTTCCCACTAAGATTTAACGTCTGAATTGATGATCAAATTTTATAATGTAGCAATGAGAGGTCTTCACAAAAGAGTAGACAATCTCAAGTATGAACTTATTTCTAAGGGGATTTGGTACCGATGACGGCCTTGATGGTGTATGTTTTACATTTTATAATTCCACCGCGATGATGTCGTGTTCGGCAATTGAAAGTGAAGCAGAAAGACTATGGCTCGTCATAGGATAATCGGAGTTGAGAATATATGGGTTCCATAGGATAAAACCACCTTTCAACGAAACAATCTTCATTTGATTGATAAATTTTAACTCTTTAGCAAGTTCAGGAGGGTATTTCGGGTTGCGTTTTGGCCCGTTTAGGCACTTTTTGCCTCTTGCTGTGCTTCAAGCACCTAGGCTGCACGCCTGTGCCTCGCCTCACCACGCTTTGCCAGAGCGCCTTTCGTTTAAAGAGGACTATCCATGCTTGCTTGTCATTTTTTGTATGCTTGTAGGTTCAAGTTTCAGCGGGCACATCTCTTTATGCCCAATGCAGCTCATGGTTAAAGAATGGGTTTGCTTTAGCACAACAGGTGCATGATTGTTCTATATCTATTTATCTTTACTGCATGTCATGGTAGCACGAATGTATCATTGATTGTGTTAGTGATTGTATACACACAAAAAACATATTGCTTTTTCTAAGTAACCTTTCTACTCACAAAAGCGTAACTTTACAGATGGATTTCATTTTTTTTAATATTTTAGAAATATGTCCCTATAACTTCATAGCATAAACACACCTATAACTTTCTCATACATAAGTTCATAGAATTAATCGATGTATTTATACTCATTTTGGAAATCATCCTTTTTTAAACCAGAACCATTTGTAATTTTATCGGTTGCTTTTACATATTAGCCTCCTACAAAAGGCACTGTGGTGTTTTCCGGTTCGCCTCGCGCCCGGTCGCACTTTTTAAAACCAAATTGTGTTTCAACAATCAAGTGTACACACATGTAGATGGCTCAAATTTTGCATTCATAATATTAAACAAAATATATTTCATAGACTCAAACCAAATGCATAACATCTATTGAGTTTGCCTATTCAGAAAATGTCTAAAATACCCTTCAATATATGTGTTTTATTTAATTAAAAGTTAAGCTTATGCATGATTGATAGTCACAGTATCCGGATTGTGTCAAAACTTTTCCAAAGCCACTACTTGCATCAATGGTAGAAGCAAGAAAGAAGGACGACCTGGAATTAGAGGAGGTATTTATGTGCCTTTATTTTATGTACCATATCTTTCATTGTCACTAACAAAGTAACAAATGACGATTTTGATCTTATTTGGTGTCAGAAAATAGAGAATGTCGATCACTTGTCTGCTAAGGAGCTGTTGCAAGTTGCAACAACATGTTAAGCATGCAAAGAGGATTCGAGCGAGGTATGCATATATGCTCACATAGTTGTTACTCTGTTGACTCTTAGATAGTCAAAAGTCAATAATATATGCTGTTATTTATAGATTAAAAGTTATCGGTCACAAAGAATTGGAAGCTACAAAGACCGTCTTGCTCTACTCTTGCCCCAGTTTGCGGATCAACAGCCAAAAAAAGACCCTGCATCTTGAAGCATCCACATTTCAAAGAATACACCTGCATAAAGAAGGTAGCTTTTTATGATCTTCTCAGTTATTATAACTAACTTTAATAATTGGCTCTTTTTATCTTTTATATTCCTTTACATTTATCTTTTAATATCCTTTAGAACTTAGACAACTAATTAGTTTTTAGTATATATATATATATATGTTATCGAATATGATTACAGTGACTATCCAAATTTTCTTTTTGATTTGTTAAACTCACTGGAATTGGTGGTGGAAAACGTTGGTTAAGAAAAGAATTAGTATTCAAGAATCCTTTTGTTAGTAACGGGAAAGGAATTCATGTAACAAACATTTCGCTTTCATCTAATATGATAGATATGTAAGAACCCCGCCGCATTGCGGTGGGTCCTAATACTAGTTTAATATAAAGAGTACAAAATGTGTATTAAATTATAAAGAGGTGTTTTATTAATATTTAATACCATCATTGAATATGGGTTTAGATGGTATATTTATTTGTTCATGATTATGACTAATAAGTAAATAATTACCTTTTAGATAATTAAGCAGATTTGAGATTAAAAAGATTATTTTTTTATTTATTTTGTAAATAACATAGTTAAATGGAGACAAGTTTCATACAAAAGTTCCACCACTTAATTGATGCAGTGATTGACTAATGTGAATATATTCTCAAGTATACATTTTCAAAGTGACACACGGTGTAAATGTTTAGGGCATAAACCAATGGTGCCAACCACATTTTAAATATTACTTTAAGCTAATTATACGAATAATGTTTCATGTGGTTTTTCTTTATTCATACTATTTTAGGGTTTAAATTTAAACGGTTAGATGTTACGGTTTTAAGAGTAAATTGTCATTTTAGTCCAAAAATACCCCTGATTATAACCTGGTTTTTAGACTAAGTTAGACAATGTGATCAAAATGGCAAGAAAAAGGAAAAGTCAGGGACCTAGAGGAGAAAAAAACTATTTGGACTAAAAAGACAATTTGGACAAAAACTCAGGGACTAAAATGGCGATTTACTCTGGTTTTAATTTTGTAACAAGTTTAAGATTTAATACTAGCTTTTAATAATTTTCTATTAAGTTTTTGTAAAATGACTATATTCCATTTTTATAAACTTACGGAACAACTTATATAATTTACTTGTAATCTATACTATACTATACTAAGTTATAATAGATATAAGGATAAAAAAAGTAATTTTAGATAATTTTAAGACTTTAAGTATTACAACTTTTAAAACATATTGTCACACCCTAGTTTTCCGATGGATCCAGACTTGAGGTTTATGTGTGACGATTAATAACAGTATCACATTTGGCATCGAAAGATAAAATAAAATAATAAACGTAGAAGTTTGAGAATATTAAACAAAGTTCGTTACAAGCTGTTCGGTGTAAAATATTCACAAGCAAGATCTAAATAAAAGAACCTGAGACTATAATGGGTCTCTTGTCAAGGATTTGCAAATTCCAAGTTCTAAGACCAAACTCACTCCAGCCTATTCCGTATTTGCTTCAACCTGCATTTAGTCTTTTGAAAATACGTTAGTTTTCACTGGTAAATACTAATGACCGACTCTTTTTGGAAATCTATTCAAAATTAATTTGACACTTTTTTGGTATTTATTTTAAATAACTTTGGGATAAACTATATCTCTTGTTACCAATTTTACATGTTTGTCAATATAGTCGGGTACCGGAATCGAATGTCGGTACATGATTAATAGCCACACCACGTTTATATATTATTTCGTATATCAGGTGTATGCCAACACCCCACGCTTTATGTCATGGCCATTTGCAATCAAATGAGTCAGGACGCCCGAACACGGTCGTATTAACCCCCAAGTGTTTAATGTTATCAAGCAATACGGATTAAAAAGGGATTATTTGCATTTCTTGGCAATATTAGCCCTTTTGCAATACCTGACCAAGTGGCTAATGCCATATCTCAATTCTTTATAAGCAAATAGGCTAAAAGTATTTACTTGTGCTAGTCTTTATTTAAACAATGTAATTAATCCCGTTTAGCACAGTTGTATTCAAAGTGTTTCAGTCTACGTGCAATTTACTGGAGGCTTTCTAGTCTGGAATGATCGGAAATATTATCAGTTAGAATGTTAACAGGTCATTTATAAGCCTTTGACTTCAACCGGTTAATTTTAGAATACGTTTGGTTTGGCTAGATTAAGTGTTGACCGAATAGAATGCGGTTTATACCCGTACGAGTGTAGAGTCTCGTATAATATGTGTTTATTAACCAAACATTCTGATTTGACGTGATTTTGAAAGGGTTTAACCCGATTCGACTAGTTTATATATTTTATATTATTTAAATTTGTCACAACCCCCGACCACACACTGGACGGGAGTCGTGAGCTGTTACAAGTGGTACCGGTGTTTATTAAATTTGCAGCAAAAAATTTCATCAGGATCGTAGTTAGGAAAGTTTTAGAGTTTGTAAAACACCAAAGTTTAATATTAAACAACTAGGATAAAACCCATATTACAAACAAAGGTTTTTATAGGGATAAACCCTATTTGATACTTTATTTAAGCTTTCAGTGCCTCATAGCATGCTTCTTTTACTTTCACAGTAAGTTACCTGAAACGCGTTTAAAAACATTTTATCAGCGAAAAATACTGGCAAGTTCACTCAATTTTATAAAAAGACACATTGTTATAATTTACAGCATTAAGAGTTTTTACATTTGTTTATATCTATTAATTACTCAAATCAGTATTTGTCACTCGGTAGCAGTTCCAATGTAACGGTGTCATATCACTCATTGGCTAACTTTCGTCCAATAGTGAAGATTATCAAGTAGTGTATACAAAACCCCACATACCGGCAGTAATTTCAGAGTACAAAAACTTAATCACTGTAAGTATAACTTAAAAACATTTAGGGTTTTACAATGTATTTGGTAAAAAGAAAGAATGACTCACATTGTAGATTTAGGGTTTATCACTATAGTCTCCTAGTGTTAAGTCTGAGTTCCTAATAAAAACACAATGCAACACGTATTAATGTATCAACCCAATTCAAACTTTAACGATAAATCACGAGATCAAAATCCCAACATAGTTAACAGAGTATAGCCTTATACAGGCAGCACTTTGACATTCGTTGATGGGTTTTCGATTGATCGGACAGGGTATCATACCAGTCATCAGGGTTAAAAACACTTACTACAGAGCAGAGTTTAGGGTTTCAGGGTATCGGGTATAAAAGCAATAGAGTAGAGAGAGCGAGAGACAGAGAAAATTTGAGCAGTTTAGAATGCTATAGACTGCTTTATTTATAAATTGATCTTTCAAATAAAACAAAAATTCGTACATGCAGATTCTTTATAATCGTAATAATATTATCCTTTTAGTTTTTAGAATATTCGTTTGATTCACTGCATTTAATATTTTATATACGAAATTTTCGTAAACTTTTTGAAGTCTTTAGTTTATTATAAAAATAATATAATTAATTCAGCTGCTTCACCCGTTTTTCTTGTATAATTTTTAAAATATAACGTTTTATAAAAGGACGAATATGTCAATAGAACGAGCATATTTTTACCTACATTTTAACATAAGTTTCATTAAAAACAGAGTAAGATCAATTATAATATATTTTATTATTAATTATTAACGATTCTATAAAAGTATATGTTCGTCTAGATACATCATATTTCTAATAGTCAGCTTACTCGTAATCTACTCGTTTAATAATATAAGTTTTATATACTTTATTTTAATTTATAAAATGGAAATGTTACAAAACTAGTCGTACGCGTAAATACGGTATCGGGTGGTCGAATAGATCTATGACGAGTTCAATATGCCAAAACACATTTTAAAATATTGTATGATCTCAAGGTCAGATTATATACCATATGAATTTAAAACCATTTTTACGCCAAAAGGCATTTTTCAGCATTTTTTAAAGTATACTTAGTTGACTCGCCAATTGACCCATCAAACTATGAGGGTTATTCCCTATAATATTATGGTCACATAATCAAGCTTGATTGGATTTCAAAGTCGTTCAAATTGGTCAGAATCGAAAGTTAAAGCAAAAGTCAAAGTATTTGACTTTCGACTAGAAAATAAAACATGTCCTATAATGTTATAAAAACTTTTAAAATGTCAAAATTTAGAGTTTTGATACTTAGAAGTTCATTCGTCGTAATTTGCAAAATCTTCTTTTTTTACTTTTATTTTATACATGTTTGACTCGTCATTTCGCCTACTAAACGTGATGATCAGAGGGTGTAGTCACAAGGGATTACCACCTTCACTATTACGATTGTAACACCCCGTGTTTTCGAGAAGTCAAAGTCAAAGTCAAGTTCAAAGCCAACGACCGATTTCGCGCAACTTGACTTGTAGTGAATTTCTTTTATGTGTTTAATTTAGTTGAATTATGTGGAGTAAGTGTCAATAATTACAATAATCGACGTATTTCAATCGCAATCTAATCGACTTACGACTGTGAACTATAGGAAGTAACAATGCGATAAAGTTAACTAAGCAATAATCAAACTATGTTAATCAAATCGACATCAAATCGCAACTCGAACTACGCATTTTAGTTATTGTTATACGTGTGTGTGTGCCTTATGTGTTACTTGTGCATGCTCATTTATGTTATGTGTGGTAATCAATCGAAAACGCAATCGAAACTCGAAATGCAATCGAACGCAATCGACATCGAACCCAAATCACAATCGAACTATGATAATTAGTGGAGAAGAGACAGCGCGCGATATGAGTGGTTGGGATTAAAAGTAATTTGAATAGGAAACTCCATCGCATTCGCATCACTCGTAGTCGAAATCGAAGTATCAAAAATCGTCGCACCGAACACTCGAATCAGGCAACTGATCGATCAGGCTACCAGCCGATAGACCAGCCGGCCGATCGGACTGCTGTCCGATCAGACAGGCTGTCCGATGGAGCTGCCTGGCCGATCGGCCAGCCATTTCCTCTTTTGGCATCCTATAAATACCCCTTGTCACTCTCCAACTTACTACTTTTTCCAAGTGACGTCCGACCAGCTGTTTGACTCGTTACCAAAACACCTCGATAAAACAAACAAAACAACCAAGTGTTAGACGAACAGGCCGACCAGGACAAGGTACTGTCCGATCGGACTGCTGTCCGAACGGACAGCAAGCCCAACGACCGGTCAGCCGAACGGCTAGCACAAGGGTCCCACACTTAGTCAACTTATTTTGAAGTTTAACTATTGAACGAACTGCTGTCCGATCGGACTACCGTCCGATTGGATTACTCTTTGGATCATGAGATACTTGACTTCAACCCTTAATCGATTTTGCAACATGTTCAATGCACAAGGAATGCCACCCGATCGAACTACTGTCCGATCGAGTGCCTTCTGCTGAGAACTTGTTTGTGCTGAGGTACCTAGCCGATCGGGTTGCCGGCCGATCGAACAACCGTCCGATCGATCGACCTGAACGGTAGAGATACTTCAATATTTTCATATGCTACAACGAAAACTTCAAAAGTCAAACTATCATACACAAACACCTCTTACTCAAGAGAAGAAACAATCCACTTGAACAGCCATCCGATCGGACTACCGTCCGACCGGACAACTGTCCGAACGGGCTGTCAACTGCACGATCAGCCGTCCGATCGGACTACCGTCCGATCGACCAGCTGTCCGATCCATCGACACTTGTTTCCGTTTTACGCGTTGCTTATCATATTACTATCGAATTATTCAGGCTAACCCTACTCTCAAGCGCTCCCTTCAATCCATCAACCGCTGTGAGTATACTCAATCCCTTTTTGCTTTATGCACTTTTGGGTGTTACATACGTTACGAATATTCAAAACACAACAAACACACTACTCAATACTATTTGAACGCTAACCGTTAATGCATGTTATATGTGGCTTATGAATGCTTGTTTGTGTTGTTTACACATGGAATGCTGTCTACCTGCCTTAGCAACGATAGTACTATAGTTTGGACTCAGCACCTGTTCGCAGGGGTTGTTAAGGACAATTACTTGCATGGATTACGGTGGTAACCATGTATTGCGAACTGCCACTGGCAGTCAACCCGCAGTTATTGGTATCGATGGATTTATGTCGATAACTAACGTGCTTCATTTCTCTATGTGTACGTGTTGGTTATGCATAAACGAATTCGAACTCTATATGCTATTATCAAACTTGTATGCTCACCTTTACATTTTATGTATTGACTTTATTTTAACGTATGTGACAGGTGCTTAGGATGCACATCTGGTAGGAAATCGAAGCTAGAATAAGGCTCTAGAGGCCAACAAATAGTTGTCTATACAAATCTAATTAAGGGTCTCTAGAAGCAGATAAACAATTGCTCTATTTAAATCTGAGTTGTCGGAACAGAATTATTTGCCTAGATTTTATCTGTAATAATTTGTTTACTATTTGAGGCATGGTATGGGACATGTTATTTTAAATTGAATAGTAATGATAATTGTTATGGAAACTTCTGGACAATCTGTTTCGCTCAGTGCCATGCCCCGATGATTCCGCCATCGCTTTGGGTGTGACCGATTGGTATCAGAGACATAACTATAGGGAATTAGGCAAGGCACGACCTAGTCCGGGTCGATGTCTTAGAGACCTAGTCTATAGTTAAGAACCAACATACCGACTTGTGCATATCCGTTAGGGATTATGTACGGGCTTATTTCTCGCTACTCCCGCTTACTCTACACTATCACTGCACTCGAATTTTCAACTATAAAGGAGCAAACTAAGTCAAGATTAGGTGTGAAAATCGCAAACTCTCGACTAAGGATGCTAAATCAACCCGTATTTTATCTACAAACGAGCAGAATTATGACCAAATCAGGAGTGAAATCCGAATTTTGATGAATAATCTCCTCTATTTTATCAAAACAGGGACGAAGTTGTTAAGATAGGGGTGAAACCCTAACCTTGACTACTTGTTCCGCCCATTTTACAAATTCTCACCAAAGTCTCGACGGACTCCAACGACCTGAAGTCACAATATGACTAACGGGATGCGTGCCCAACGCCCAAGAATCGAGGCAAAGGCACCACCCGGTAGGTCAAGCGTGCATGACAAGTCCATGTGAATAGTCAAACCACTTTGGTTAGTCAATGTCTAATAGCCGTAGACGATCTATTTCTCGATTTTTATGTGTTTCGATTCTGAGCCCGCAACTGCTGACTCCGATGATTCGTCGGAGGTACTACTGTTTCTGCTTATTTGTTAGCGTTTTGAGGTACTATTGTTTCGATTTAACGCCTTTTGATCTCACGACGCTCACTACACCACGTTAACAAATCGCTGAATTGGGGACGACTTTATGCTACGATATACGCTTATACTACGCGACTTGATATATTAAACGCGATCACTATATTCGAACACTCGCGAACTGTGAATGATAGGTTTCTGTATTCTGACTGCATCTGGTGATTAAATGCGTATGTGCTTCTGTGATTCTGTGCTCTACATGCTTATGTGCTTTTGTGCTTATCTGAATCTGTGATTATGTGGAAATGAATTTATGTGATACATGATTATGCGTGTTCCTGAGCTTTAGTAAGTAGTAAGCGTGTGAGGTGCGATTCGAATACAATGTGTTGAGTCCTGTGACGATGTCTGTTGCAGATAATGTCATCTGGATCCTGTCATCCCTCACTTTCTCGTCAAGAAAAGAGAGACAAACGCCTTGCTGCTATCATCGCTAAACAAGTAGCAAAGGCCGTGAGTGATGTTTACGAGAACGTCAGCAAATCATCTGAGGAGTCGAGAACCAAAGCTCCTAAGGCTACTACCAAAGCTCCCTTCAATTTCAAGCAATTCAAGTCTTGTGGGCCAAAAGAATTCACTGGCGAGGGAGGCCCCACAGCGTTGTTCCAATGGTTTGACTCCATTGAGGTCACTCTACGACAAAGCGGTTGCCCTGATGACCTCCGTACTCTGAACGCTACCGGCGTCTTCCAGTCCCGTGCTCTAGACTGGTGGACAGCCGAGAGGAACAAGCGAGGGAACGATGCAGCCTACGGTCTGTCGTGGGACGAGCTCAAGGAAGTCATGCTGGAAGAATTATGTCCTCCTCATGAACGTCAGAAGCTAGAGGATGAATTTTGGCACATACAACAAAAGGATGGTGAAAATGTTGCTCTCACTGCTCGCTTCAAATAGCTCAGCATCATCTGCCCTGACCAAGTCAAGACCTCAGACATGGCAATTAAGAAGTATACCCGAGCCCTGCCTGACTGTGTTGCCGATTTCGTGCAAGCGGCTAAGACTAAGACGATCGAAGAGACTTACCTGCTGGCCGCTGAAATCAACGACAAGCGGATCAAGGCCAGTGTCTGGGATAAAACTTCAAAGCACCTGCATCAAGCTACCACCGCCGCACCAACCGCTGAAACCACCACCGCATCGAGCTACAAGAGGAAGAACAAGAGAAAGAACAACTCCAGCAACAAGAACTGTGCGATCACTGCTGCACCGATACAAGTTGTACCAGCCCAACAGTGTCAAGTAGCGGCGCCTGTGGCTAATGCACCGCCTGCTAAGCGTGCATACACTGGGCCACACCCGCTTTGCCCTAATTGTACCTACCACCACCCGACTACCATCGCTTACCGTTTTTGTGCTCATTGCAATATGTACGGCCATTTCACTACCAACTGCCGTGCTCGACAAGCTCCTGCTCATCAAGCTCTACTCACCGCCCCTCAGGGTCAACAAGCTCCTCCGGCACCCGCGGTCAACGCCAGAGCCTGCTTCGCATGTGGCCAACATGTGCCCAAATAGGGTTGTGAAGCAAGAGCCTCAGCAGCAGCAGTCTCAGCAGCGGCAGCAACACCAGCAGTAACAGCAACAAGCAGCACGCGCGCGAACTTTCAACATCAACGTGCGTCAAGCTCAAGTCGACAACAACGTGGTCAATGGTACGTTCCTTGTGAATGGTATTTATGCTTCGTGCTTATTTGATACTGGAGCCGATAATTGCTTTGTGTCGTTCGAATTCGAAAAGCTCCTTAGTCGTAAACGCTCCCGACTCTCCTCGACGTTTGATGTTGAAGTCGCTACCGGAAGAACCGTCGCCGTTAATTCTGTTCTTCGTGATTGTACCCTTGAGCTCAACAATCACATCTTCCCCATCGACCTTATTCTAATGCAGCTCGGAAGTTTTGATGTCATAGTAGGCATGGACTTTCTTCGCGAAAACCACGCTGAAGTTGTGTGCTTCGACAAGATGATTCGATTCTCGCTCGTGAATGGTGATCTATTGTCCGTTTACGGTGAAACTACTTCGAAGGGTCTAAAGCTCATGTCGTGTGTCCAAGCCAGCAAGTATCTCCGCAAGGAATACAGAGATTTCTTGGCTAACATTGTAGTAGCGGAGAAGGAAAAGAAAGAGAAGAAGGAAGTGAAAGACGTACCTATGGTTCGAGAATTTCCTAATGTTTTTCCAGAGGATCTCCCCGGATTACCGCCAAGTCGTGATATCGACTTTCATATCGACCTCATTCCTGGAGCCAACCCTATTGCCAAAGCTCCCTAACGACTCGCGCCGTCCGAAATGCTTGAACTCTTGAACCAACTCCAGGAATTACTTGAGAAAGGCTTCATTCGCCCGAGCACCTCTCCTTGGGGCGCGCCAGTCCTTTTCGTCAAAAAGAAGGATGGGTCGTTCCGGATGTGCATCGACTATCGGGAATTGAATAAGTTAACTATCAAGAACCGTTATCCCCTACCCCGCATCGACGATTTGTTTGATCAGCTACAAGGTGCTACGTGTTTCTCGAAGATCGATCTACGCTCAGGCTATCACCAACTATGTATTCAAGAGGAGGATATACCCAAAACCGCGTTTGGCACTCGATATGGCCACTACGAATTCGTTGTTATGCTTTTTGGTTTAACCAACGCACCCGCGGTTTTCATGGATCTGATGAATCACGTGTGTAAACCATATCTCAACCGTTTCGTCATCGTATTCATCGATGATGTCTTGATCTATTCCAAATCGAAAACCGAACACGCGCAACATCTACGTTTGGTTCTCGAGCTACTCCAGGGGAACCAACTCTATGCCAAGTTCTCCAAGTGTGAATTCTAGTTGGAGGAAGTTCAGTTCCTGGGTCACATCGTAAATAGTCAAGGTATTCACGTCGATCCTGTGAAGATTGAAGCCGTTAAGAGTTGGATTACACCTAAGAACCCATCTGAAGTCCATTCTTTTCTCGGACTAGTGGGCTATTATCGGCGATTTATCGAAGGATTCTCAAAGATCGTTGTGCCGCTTACTGCACTTACGCATAAAGACAAGCCTTTTGTTTGGAAAACTGAACAAGAGTCTGCCTTTCGAACCCTCAAGCACATGCTTTGCAATGCTCCTGTTCTCACATTGCCCGACGGAAACGACGATTTCATTGTCTACTGTGATGCTTCCAACCTCGGTCTCGGTTGTGTCCTTATGCAGCGGGACAAGGTTATAGCTTACGCGTCTCGTCAGCTCAAAATCCACGAGAAGAACTATACCACCCATGATCTCGAGCTAGGCGCAGTTGTTTTTGCATTAAAGATTTGGCGACACTACCTGTATGGTACCAAGTGTACGATCTTCACCGATCATAGGAGCCTACAACATATCTTTAATCAGAAGGAACTTAATATGCGTCAACGCCGATGGGTAGAGCTTCTCAACGATTACGACTGCAAGATTCGTTATCACCCAGGCAAAGCAAATGTTGTTGCCGACGCACTCAGCAGACGGAGCTATTTGCTTAGCACTCGTAATGTTCAAGCCCAATACGACCTCGAAACCCTCATCCGCGAAGCTCAGCATGCATCTTTTAATGAACGCACTCTGAAGAAGGAAAGAATCTACCACGATGGAGCCTAGCTTGTGAGCGAGTTGAATGGGATATTCCACTTTCTGGACCGAATTTGGATCCCCAAACGGACTGATTTGCGACAGATTCTGATGGATGAAGCCCACAAATCCCGGTATTCTATTCATCCCAGTGCCGACAAAATGTACCAGGATCTTCGCTATAAGTACTGGTGGCCGGGCGTGAAAAGGGATATTGCTCTCTATGTTGGAAAATGCCTGACCTGTGCAAGAGTCAAGGCTGAACATCAAAGACCCTCTGGCTTACTCGAACAACCACCGATCCCTATGTGGAAGTGGGGGAGTATAGCTATGGACTTCATAACAAAGCTTCCGCACACGTCATCAGGTCACGACAACATTTGGGTTGTGGTTGACTGTTTGACTAAATCAGCTCACTTTTTGCCAATACGGGAAGACTACAAGGTAGAACGATTAGCCCGAATCTACACCGACGAGATCATTTGTAATCATGGGACGCCTCGCGACATCATCTCTGATCGTGATGCTCGGTTTACCTCGCGACTGTGGAAAACGTTTCAAATAGCACTCGGTGCATCGCTCAATCTAAGTACCGCTTTCCACCCTCAAACCGACGGTCAGACTGAAAGAACGATCCGTACTCTTGAAGACATGCTCCGTTCGTGTGTCATAGACTTCGGTGGTAATTGGGATAAATACCTGCCGTTAGTCGAATTCTCGTATAACAACAATTATCATTCCAGCATTCAAATGGCACCATTCGAGGCTTTATACGGAAGAAAATGTCGATCGCCTATTGTATGGCACGAGATCGGTCACTCGCAACTAACCGGTCCTGAGCTATTACAAGAAACGACAGACAAAATTTTCCAAATTCGAGACAACCTGGTAAAAGCTCGGAATCGACAGAAAAGTTATGCCGATAGACGACGCAAGCCCCTTGAATTTGACGTTGGCGACTGACTACGTACTCCTAAAGGTATCACCTTGGAAGGGTGTGGTCCGATTCGGCAAGAAAGGAAAGCTCGCGCCTCGATATGTTGGACCTTTTAAGATTCTGGAAAGGATCGGAAAAGTCGACTACAGACTCGAACTACCGGAGGAAGTTAGCAATGTCCACCCGACTTTCCATGTGTCAAACCTCCGAAAGTGCCTGGCTGAGCATGATTTAATTGTACCTCTCGACGACCTTCAAATAAACGAAACACTACACTTCGTGGAGAAGCCTGTCGAAATCATGGACCGCCAAACCAAGCAACTCAGACGCTCTCGCATTCCTATTGTGAAAGTCCGATGGGAAGGCAAACGAGGCGCAGAGTTCACTTGGGAACTCGAAAGCGACATGAAGGCGAAGTACCCACAGTTATTTAAAGAGAAAGTCTAGAGAAAGAAAAGTGATTCACGGTGTTGTACAACTTTCAGCCTAATTTCGGGACGAAATTTCCTAAACAAGGGGAGGCTGTAACACCCCATGTTTTCGAGAAGTCAAAGTCAAGGTCAAAGTCAACGACCGATTTCGCGCAACTTGACTTGTAGTGAATTTCTTTTATGTGTTTAAATTAGTTGTATTATGTGGAGTAAATGTCAATAATTACAATAATCGACGTATTTCAATCGCAATCTAATCGACTTACGACTGTTAACTATAGGAAGTAACAATGCGATAAAGTTAACTAAGCAATAATCAAACTATGTTAATCAAATCGACATCAAATCGCAACTCGAACTACGCATTTTAGTTATTGTTATACGTTTGTGTGTGCCTTATGTGTTACTTGTGCATGCTCATTTATGTTATGTTTGGTAATTAATCGAAAACGAAATCGAAACTCGAAATGCAATCGAACTCAATCGACATCGAACCCGAATCACAATCGAACTATGATAATTAGTGGAGAAGAGATAGCGCGCGATATGAGTGGTTGAGATTAAAAGTAATTTGAATAGGAAACTCCATCGCATTCGCATCACTCGCAGTCGAAATCGAAGTATCAAAAATCGTCACACCGAACACTCGAATCAGGCAACTGGTCGATCACGCTACCAGCCGATCAACCAGCCGGCTGATCGGACTGCCGTCCGATCGGACAGGCTGTCCGATCGAGCTGCCTGGCCGATCGGCCAACCATTTCCTCTTTTGGTATCCTATAAATACCCCTTGTCACTCTCCAACTTACTACTTTTGGCAAGTGACGTCCGACCAGCTCGTGCTCCTCACTTTTCTTCAGATTTCTCACGATTCCGGTAAGATCTCGTCCTAAATCTTGTACTTTCTTGATCTACACGCACTCCTACGTCTTTCTATCTTTTAAATCTTAACTTTTAACCGAGAAATCATCGAGATTATAGGTATTCCAGGATGACGTCATCATGTGTTCTTGAAGAACTTCATGTTTTGGCCTCAATCCACCAAGAATAACTTGGATCTAACCGATTTCCACATAAACAAACAAAGATCTTTCATAGATCTAAACATATTCACGGTGGAAATGATTGAAAGATGGTTTTCCAATCGTCTTTCAACTCTTTTACACTCAATGCCTTCAAAACCGATAGAAACGGGGCTTGTGTCGACTTACTACTCATTCTGGTGGTTGTTTGGCTCAACCGGATTCTATTCACGAGGTTCACCGATTTTGGGTTAAACGTTAAACACCGTCCCGAACCGTTCACCAACCGGATTTGGGTGGTTCCTGTCCGATCAAGAGAATCAAGTAAAGACGAGGTTTCCGCTGTTTGACTCGTTACCAAAACACCTCGATAAAACAAACAAAACAACCAAGTGTTAGACGAACAGACCGACCAGGACAAGGTGCTGTCCGATCGGACTGCTGTCCGAACGGACAGCTAGCCGAACGGACAGCCAGCCGAACGACCGGTCAGCCGAACGGCTAGCACAAGGGTCCCACACTTAGTCAACTTATTTTGAAGTTTAACTATTGAACGAACTGCTGTCCGATCGGACTACCGTCCGATTGGGTTACTCTTCGGATCATGAGATACTTGACTAAAACCCTTAATCGATTTTGCAACATGTTCAATGCACAAGGAATGCCACCCGATCGAACTATTGTCCGATCGAGTGCCTTCTGCTGAGAACTTGTTTGTGCTGAGGTACCTAGCCGATCGGGTTGCCGGCCGATCGAACAACCGTCCGATCGATCGACCTGAACGGTAGAGATACTTCAATATTTTCATATGCTACAACGAAAACTTCAAAAGTCAAACTATCATACACAAACACCTCTTACTCAAGGGAAGAAACAATCCACTCGAACAACCATCCGATCGGACTACCGTCCGACCGGACAACTGTCCGAACGGGCTGTCAACTGCACGATCAGCCGTCCGATCGGACTACCGTCCGATCGACCAGCTGTCCGATCCATCGACACTTGTTTCCGTTTTACGCGTTGCTTATCATATTACTATCGAACTATTCAGGCTAACCCTACTCTCAAGCGCTCCCTTCAATCCATCAACCGCTGTGAGTATACTCGATCCCTTTTTGCTTTATGCACTTTTGGGTGTTACATACGTTACGAATATTCAAAACACAACAAACACACTACTCAATACTATTTGAACGCTAACCGTTAATGCATGTTATACGTGGCTTATGAATGCTTGTTTGTTTTGTTTACACATGGAATGCTGTCTACCTGCCTTAGCAACGATAGTACTATAGTTTGGACTAAGCACCTGTTCGCAGGGGTTGTTAAGGACAATTACTTGCATGGATTATGGTGGTAACCATGTATTGCGAACTGCCTCTGGCAGTCAACCCGCAGTCATTGGTATCGATGGATCTATGTCGATAACTAACGTGCTTCATTTCTCTATGTGTACGTGCTGGTTATGCATAAACGAATTCGAACTCTATATGCTATTATCAAACTTGTATGCTCACCTTTACATTTTATGTATTGACTTTATTTTAACGTATGTGACAGGTGCTTAGGATGCACATCTGGTAGGAAATCGAAGCTAGAATAAGGCTCTAGAGGCCAACAAATAGTTGTCTGTACAAATCTAATTAAGGGTCTCTAGAAGCAGATAAACAATTGCTCTATTTAAATCTGAGTTGTCGGAACAGAATTATTTGCCTAGATTTTATCTGTAATAATTTGTTTACTGTTTGAGGCATGGTATGGGACATGTTATTTTAAATTGAATAGTAATGATAATTGTTATGGAAACTTCTGGACAATCTGTTTCGCTCAGTGCCATGCCCCGATGATTCCGCCATCGGTTGGGGTGTGACAACGATCGCGTTGCAAAGTTCAATTTGAACTTTGACTTGACCAAAACAATCAGAACCGAAAGTCAAAGCAAAAGTCAATTTCCTTGATTTTCAGCTCGTATCTAGCCAAATAATGAAAAGAAGATGAAAGAGAAGAACTTACTGAACTTGAAGACTACTAAGAACACTAGGGAGCAGCTCCTAACTTCAGGGATTGCTTCTTAGCAGATTTAGAGAAGAATTGAGAAAGGTGTGCTTAGAACTCACAAACTCAAGGCTATTTATACTTGATTAAGAGCTCCCTAATCAAGCCAAGTGTCCTCTGAGTTGTTACGGAAGGGAATAGTGGTATCCTAGGTGTTTAAAGGAGAAGAAGGGTGGCAAAAATCGCAGGAGAGGTGGCAAGAATTGAGGCTGTAGCTGCCAGCTGCAACCTGTTGTCTGCGCATCCCTTATAGACTGTAAGGGTGATGCCTTTCGGTCCGTAAGGACCCCTGGCGCGCACACGGTTTTCAAATCCCTTACGGACCGTAAGAGTTATGGCTTACGGTCCGTAAGGACCTTCAAAATGCAATAATTGCATTTTCAGTCCCTCAACTTTGTTCCATATCCCATTTTTATAAATTTATCCCTCTCCTCCAACAAATCTGGAATATTTTAAAAGTTTATAGACATGTGTTGCTTTATGATTCGATAAAAATATCCGAGGTGTTACACATATGATACAATACTTTAAAATATATTTGACTTTAAACCAACTACCCCTCCCCTCACATGATTTTTAAACGACCATAGTTTTTTTTTTTCAAACGTCAATATTTTTTAAAATTATCTTTTTTTTAAGGTGTGAATTATTCGCGAATGTTGGGAGGTTTAGGATACGTTGTCTTAACCGGGTCCGTGCTAGAGAGCTCCCTCGCACAATAGATCCCCAATTTAAACCCCTCAATGAGAAACCCCTATCACCCGGACTCGAACTTGAGATCTGGAAGGGGAAACTCACCCGGACCCACAATAGGTGGAACTTAAATACCCGTGGCCACAACTAGAGCACTGCTGCACTAGTGATGGTTTTTAAAATTATATATATTATGCTATCATACATATAAGGAGAACAAAAATGTAATTTTACAAAGTTTTAAGACTTTATATAATACAACGTTTGACGACGGGCCAGTGGGTAAAACCCACTTAACCCGCTTTGGGCCTTTCTATCTGGAAGCCCAACCATTCAAAAAAGCCCACCAATCATAATAACCTTGCCCGCTAAGGTTTCTCCATTTCAGAAATAGGCGGGAAGACAGCTTGCAAGAGCAGACCTCATTTAATGCTCGATAAGAATGGTATCTCGTCTGAAACCTTGTACTTCTCCGGTTCAAACATTAATTAAGGTAAACATCTTGTCGCTGGGAGCCAGACACGTGTCTGCACTCCCCGAGAACCTCCAGAAACCGTTAGATCATATGTGGGAAATATCTAATGAGATAAGTGCTGGACATTATATAAGAGAAGGCATACAAGAGGAACGGCAGGTATCATCATCTCCAGCTCTCGCTCATTTAATATATCCTCATTTACTACACACATTAATCCCCGACCAATATTCCCTCATATTTATTATCTACACATACACACAATAAGATTCACACCAAAGAGGAAACCTCCCGGTGATCATACTCACCGGAAGAAGCTCCTCCCATTTCCGGCAAGTTTACTTACTCTCACGCCGGAGCTTGGTCACGGATCCCCCTCCCGGGGTCCCCCGTGACGAGGCTAACGGTTTGTTGTTTTGTAGCAAGCAAGGATAAGAGCTCTTGACGTCACCGAAGATCCATCAAACGTCATCCGTGGGTTGGGTACTCGACATTGGCGCCATCCGTGGGACATCAGCCCGCCCGGTGTTCCCACACAAAACACTCGACGCCCAGAGAACAACTTATCCTGCTAAAAACATGGCAACCCCACATAACTCACGTGTCACTGAGACAGCACAGGACGACTTGGATAAAGTCACTGTAGAGGACATCACTCATGAAGAAGATGATGAGAATCAGGGAGGAAAACTGAGGGAAACGGAACACATCACTCCCGACTTCGTGGCCATGCACAGGGAAAAGATAACCAAGCATCTTGAAGACCTGAAGAGACAGGAAAGACTCGAGAGCCTCAGGGCCAGGCTTTCCTTCGATACACCCTCCAGCCAAGGGGGAACCAACCTTCAAAACAAGAACAACAACGGTGACCAACTGGAAACGTTCATGTCTGCCCTGAGGCAGATGTCTTCTGAAGAAAGAGAGGATCTGATCACAGGCCAGAAACCCAAGGAGAAAGGAAAGGAGGACGACAACTTTGGTAACGACGGCTTGGACCAGCCATACTTGCCACGAGACCTGGCTGAAGTCTCAAAGTTCACTAGAAGAATCTCGGAAGCACCCATGCCCCCCAAGACCAAGTTACCCCCAGGCTTCGACCGATATGACGGAACGAGAGATCCCGAGGATCACTTACATGCCTTCCGGGGAGCGGGACAGCTGGGACGATGGCCTATGCCGATATGGTGCCACATGTTTGTACAAACCCTGACGGAGGGGGCCCGCCTTTGGTTTGATAGCCTTCCCCCTGGGAGCATAGATAGCTATGAAGAGCTAAGCGAGAAATTCTTGAGGAACTTTGGACAGCAGAGAAAGGTGGTTAAAAATCCAAACGAGATCCTTCATATCAGGCAAAGAGACAACGAGCGGATCGATCAATACATGGAAAGGTTTATCAAGGAAAGTATAAACATTAAAGACGTCCCGGAGGTCATGAAGATTAGCAGTTTCATAAACGGACTAAAACATGCCCAGCTGTGCGAGAAGCTGGGGGAAGAATTCCCCCATTCATTTGACAGCCTCATGGACAGGGTCAGGGCCTTCGTCAGAGGGAAAGACACGGTTAGCAAAGCCAAGGAGGCAGACGTTACACCCCGGAGGATCGCCCCGGTCACAAAACCCCCGGACAAAGGTACACCCTACTCTCGAAAACCTGCTTTTGATAGAATGATGCATGACAGAATGAGACCCTCGTACTCCCCATACAAACCCCGAGGGAGGGGTCCCCCTTCGCACTCCGATAATTTCACAACCCTTATCAAGACGCCAAGTGAGATATTGGCTACTGAGCGGATTAAGAACTCCTTCCCAAGACCACCACCCATAAAGCCCGGGCCGAAGGCACAACCAAATGAATATTGTGAATTTCACAAAGGCCCCGGGCATAAAACCGACGACTGCCTCTACTTAAAAAGAGAAATAGAGGCTGCGGTAAGAACGGGAAGGTTGGCCCACCTGGTCAGGGAAATCAAAGAAGGGGGAGGGGATCGCAAGGGAAGAGATGCACGGGAACCAGGGAGGGCAGACGTTGATATGATTAGAAGGAGAAATGAGTTTGATACCACCCGAAGTGTAAAAGCCAGAATCCTAGGTTCCCCAAACTGCATGAAAGCTCCCATCCTCATGCCACATTTAGAAGAAAGCGAGGTGCAACGACTCCCGCTGAACATCTCGGCTGTGATAGCTGGACACAAAGTGTCCAGGATACATGTGGACGGAGGGTCAGGCGTTGAAGTAATATACGAACACTGCTTCCTTAGGTTCGACAGGGACATAAGGGATAGGCTGGAGGAAGACTCAATCCCATTGGTAGGGTTCAACAACAGTGTATCACATCCCCTGGGAAAAATCCGGCTCCCATTCACGGTCGGCGTGGGGGATAGGGTCCGGACAATAGATCTGACCTTTACGGTGGTCCGGGCACCCTCTAAGTACAATGCAATCTTGGGAAGACCCGGGATTGGCGATCTACAGGCACAGGCCTCTACACCCCACGGAGCCTTGGTATTCCAAACGCCAAAAGGTCTCGCATGGGTTAAGTCTGCCTACGAGGTAGTTTCCTCCGTATCCAAAGAAGAAGAGCCAGGAAAGACCCAAGGGAAGAAGGTGGAAGAATGGGTCCTCTGTGATAGATTCCCAGAACAAACAGTCAAGGTGGGAAGTCATTTGAGTGACAAATGTAAGAGTGCCCTGAAGGAGTTACTCCTCCATAACATAGACGTGTTTGCATTCCAACATGGAGACATGACGGGGGTCCCGAGGAGTCTAACAGAACACCGGCTTAACACCTTTACATGGGCGAAACCGGTGAAACAAAAGAAGCGGAGTATGGGGCCCAGTAAAAGAAGGGCTGCCTGTGAAGAAACTCGAAAGCTACTCAGAGCGGGGATAGTCAGGGAAGTTAAATACCCATCCTGGGTTGCCAACCCAGTCGTGGTTCAGAAAAAAGACGGGGGATGGAGGATGTGCATCGATTTCCAAGACCTAAATAAAGCATGTCCCAAGGACTGTTATCCCCTTCCGGAAATAGACACCCAAGTGGACTCCCTGTCTCAATACCCTCTGAAGTGTTTCCTTGACGCCTATAAAGGGTACCACCAAATCCAAATGTCAATAGAAGATGAGGAGAAAACCGCCTTCATCACAGACGAGGGGACTTTCTGCTACACCAAGATGCCATTCGGCCTCAAGAACGCTGGGGCCACATACCAGAGATTTATGAACAGTTTGTTTAGGGAGCAACGAGGGAGGAACCTGGAGGTATACGTTGATGATATTGTTATCAAAAGCTTGACGGAGACAGCCCTGATAAGTGATATAGCCGAGACTCTCCACACCATGCAGGACGTAAACATGAAGTTAAACCCTGGGAAATGCTGTTTCGGAGTAGAGGAGGGGAATTTCCTGGGGGTAGTGGTCACCAGGGGAGGGATCAAAGCAAACCCTGAGAAAACCCAAGCGGTAGCCGATATGCGATCCCCCAGGTCCCTGAAGGACATCCAGCAGTTGAACGGAAGACTGATAGCACTAAACCGTTTCTTGTCGAAGGTGGCTGATAAGACCCTTCCCTTCATGAAGGTATTGAAAGACTGCCTCCAAACAAACAAGTTTAAATGGACCGCAGAGGCCGAAGCAGCCTTTCAAGAAATGAAAGCATACATCTGCAAGCTCCCAATGCTGGCCACCCCAGTACCTGGGGACCCATTGCTCCTGTATCTATCCGCCTCAAAAACGACCATAAGTGCGGTCATGATGGTAGAAAGGGAGGGGAAGCAGATACCCATATACTTCATCAGCAGGACTCTCAAAGGACCTGAGGAACGGTACATGCCCTTGGAGAAACTCGCATTAGCCCTCGTCTTCGCATCCCGAAGACTCAGGAGGTACTTCCAAGAGCACAAGATCACTTTAATGACCGATCAGCCCCTTCAAAAGGTACTCAGGAAGCCAGAGTTGTCAGGACGGCTAGCTAAGTGGGCCGTGGAGTTAGGGGAACACTCCCTGGAGTTTAAACCCAGGACGGCCATAAAGGGGCAGATACTGGCCGACTTCTTAGCAGAAGTTCCTGAGGACGAAGAAAGGGAGCTCTTGAAATGGGAAGCTTTAGAGAAAGAAGAAAGGGAGAAAGAAAATGAGGCGGTGTGGAAATTGCTTACCGATGGAGCATCCAGCAAAGAAGGAAGCGGGGCCGGAATCACACTGATAAGTCCCGAAGGGGTAGAGCTGACATACGCCGTAAGGCTGGATTTCGAGAACACCAACAACACCGCCGAGTATGAAGCCCTCTTAGCCGGGATGAGGTTGGCACAGAAGATGAGAGCAAAACACGTAGAGGCTAGCACCGATTCACAGTTGGTAGTAAGGCAATACCAAGGGGAATATGAAGCCAAGGACAGCACCATGGCTCGATATGTGGCGAAGGTTAAGGAGACAGCTGAAGCATTCAGAACCTTCAAACTAGAATACATCCCTCGAGGGAAGAACAGGAAGTCTGATGCACTCAGCAAGTTAGCCTCAGTGGCATTCGACCATCTCGCAAAGGAAGTCAAAGTAGAAGTCCTGACATCCCCCTCCCTTGACACGACGGAGGTGGCCACGATCGAAAGCCCCCAGGAAACCTGGATGACCCCAATCGTTAACTTCCTCCGGGACGGGACTCTACCCGAGGGGGAATGGGCAGCCAGAAAAATAAGAGTTAAAGCCCTACAATATGAATTGATTGAGGGGGAGCTGTACCGAAGGTCGTACCTGGGTCCATCCCTAAAGTGTATCGATATGGAAGAGGCCGAATATGTGCTCAGGGAGATGCACGAGGGGATCTGCGGAATGCACTCAGGACCAAGAACGGTAGTAAGAAGAGTAATGAACGCGGGGTTTTACTGGCCACGAATGTACGAAGCGGCGTCTGAAGAAATCAAGAAGTGTGATAACTGCCAAGTACATGCACCAATGACCCACCAGCACAAACACCCTATGGTCCCAGTCTCGACATCCTGGCCATTCCAGAAATGGGCCATTGACATAATTGGGCCTTTCCCAGAGGGCCCAGGGGGGGTCAAATACGTGGTGGTGGCCATTGACTACTTCACTAAATGGATTGAAGCAAAGCCCCTGGCAAAGATTACCGGAGACCAGATGAGAAGATTCGTGCTGGATAACATCATATGCAGGTATGGGGTCCCGAAGGAGTTGGTGAGCGACAACGGGGTCCAATTTGCTGGGAGACCCTTCAAACCATGGTGCGAGCAGATGCGGATCCAGCAGGTGTTTACCTCCGTTACCTATGCCCAGAGTAACGGGTTGGTGGAGAGAGCCAACCAAAGCGTCATCAAAGGAATGAAGGGTAGGCTTGGGAGAAAACAGAAAGGCTGGCTGGAAGAACTTCCATTTGTGCTATGGGCATACCGAACTACTCCCAAAAGTTGCAATGGGGAGACCCCATTCAGCCTTACCTACGGAACGGAGGCTATGATCCCTGCAGAGATCGGGTCCCAAACTGCCCGAATGAGGTTAAGGGATGAGGAGAACGAGCAGGATCTAAGGATGAACCTGAACCTGTTGGAAGAAAGGAGAGAGATAGCAGCAGTGAAGGAAGCTCATTACAAAAAGCTCCTGGCAAGTTACTACAACACCCGGATGAAAAAACTCAACATCATCCCAGGGGACCTGGGTCTCAGAGCCAACGAGGCCAGTCTGCAAGAAAACACCGGGAAATTGGGCCCCAACTGGGAAGGACCGTACAGAGTCACTTGGGCAAACGGTAAGGGAACATGCAAGTTGGAGACGCTAGAGGGAAAAGAGGTCCCCAGGACCTGGAACCTCATGCAGCTCAGGAAGTATTACATGTAAGGGGTGCACCCCCAAGAAAAAACGGCCGAGAGCCACTTTTGTAATAGATAACTATATGTACGGGGATCTCCCCCCAAAAGGATGGACCTTTTGTAAACAATCTATGCCGGGGGGTATAGATCCCCCTAAGATTAAATGAAAGACGGACGAGGACGTCCCATTTTGAAAATCATGGGTAACCATACCTAGGCAGACGTGCCCATGAACACCCTTTATATCTAAAAACTAGAGCAAACAAACACACGTGTATGAGGCATTCAAAGCATGCCCGAAGCCCGGCCGTGGGGCTAATAAAGGTCTAGCTAACCTAAAACGGACAAAAGCAAGTTAAAAACATAACACTGCATTATAAACTTGTCCACCGATTGGCCTCGAACAGACAATCACAGTTTAACGAAGCAAACAATAAAAACAAATAATGCAAACACACCCATACATAGAAAATCATGAGGGGGAAATCTGCCTTATTTAGTATGAGATACATATACAAAAACAAGCCCCAATAACTTGGGCAAGAATCAAGCAATACACGGGATTACAAAAACGGCCAGATGGCTCCCAGCTCCAGATTACAAAAACAAGTCCCTTTGGCTTCTCGCTAAAGCAGCTTGAAAGTTCCCAGAAAATTACCAAGCTAGCCTCCGATAAATACCCCTGTAAAACAAAAACAAACGAGACAGGGAACAGACAACAAAGCAAGGGAAGAGCTATACATAACCATAGGCCATACGATTAGCGATCAAGATGGCCCCCAACACAAAGGACCATCCAAAAAAGGCCAAACAAAACGTACAAACATCCCAAAGTAAGTTAGAGTTATTACAACCACATCGAAATCTGTCAAATGTTCAGAATTTACTGGGGATCACCCCCGGAAAGGGACGGCGGAGACGAGGGACCCGCGGAGGAGAACAGGGCCTTCAGTTCGCTAATTGAAATCAAGGGATGCTCCAGGATTTTGGCAAGAACGGCTGGGGTCTTATGCCCAAACTCCTCGTTCAGCTTGGACAGTTTCTTCTTGACCTTGGAGTCATACAGAGGAGTCTCCTTCCTATCCAAGCCCTGAGCAGAGTACTTATAACCATCCTTCAACCCCGACTGATACCCAACATCCCTATAGGCCCTATACACCTGTTCCAAACCGCTCTTAAAATCCTCCGACTGAGCTACAGCAGAAAGAAAGGCCCCAAAACCTTCGGTAATTAGCCAATGCTTCTCTCCCGCCAACCGTTGATTATCATCAGAAGCCACCCCATAGTCCGAGTAAATGGTATTGATCTGCTCTTGGGAAAGGGAGTCAACCTCCTTCAAATGCTTCAGCTCAGCAGCAAGCTCCTCCTTCTCCTCAATCAGCGATGCCATCTCCCGCTCCCAAGCTCGCTCCTTCCTTTCAAGCATAGCCCCGGCTCCCTGAACAAAGAATCAGTGAGTATGTATAAAAAAAAAAGGGGAGGGGGGGGGGAGAGGTCTATGCACCTTCTCCTCCTGCAACTTCCTCTCAGCATCAACCACCCGGCCCCTAAGCTCAGCAACAGCCGACTGGGAAACCTTAAGCTCAGTCTTAAGCCCCTCGTTTGCCTTCCTCAGATCATCAATCCTCTGAAGCATCCCAGCACCCCTGAAAAAACTTTCACATAGGGACATACTGTATTGATCTTCAAAAAGATCATCCCTCAAGGCAGAATTTACAAATTTATGTGAGGGAGGAACAGCATGGTTCAGAAAGTCCCTAGCAGCTTCAGGAGTCCCTATAACGGAAGAGTCAGTTACCTTCCATTTAGGGACATAGGTAAAGGGAAGGGCATCGGCAAACAAAGGGGCAAGAGGGGATCGATGAACAGGGCCTTCAAGGGCGGCAGGCTTGCTAGTCCCAGTAGCATGTGGGGGAGAAAGGTCGAAGGCTGAGGAAAAACGAGCCACTCCCGCCTCAGAAGCCTTGTCCCGGATACGGGAAGGGGAAGGACCAGTAGGTATTTCTATAGGCTCCAAGGAACTCCCCTAAGAAGTAAGAGCAGAAACGGTCAGGAACTACACAGAAAGACAAAGGAAAAACAGAAGAAAAGAAAGCTTACCAACAAAGGAGCACTCACTAAGCTTGAGGACTTCAAGTGCTTAGACAAGGAACCTTTGACCCCAGCGGGGGGGAGGTCGGAAGCAGCTCTAGAAGAAGGGGGAGGCTTCTGGCCACTGGCACTACGGAGCCTCTGGCGGATGCTACGGGATACAGGACCCGGTTGGGGGCTAGCAGACTTCCTTTTACGAACCAGCTGTATCTCCACTTCTTCATCGTCACTCAGACCAGAAGGATGAACGGGAGGAAGGTCGGGAGAACTCTCCTCCTCACCAGAAGAGTCCCCCTCAACACCACCCAGGGTAACAGAACCCCCTGCCTGGACGGACCCCCTCATAACCTGCGCTTCCACATTCAACCGGGGATCAACCTCATCATCAACCACATACTTTACATCCTTGGAATCACCCTGGAGAAGCCTCCACAGAGTTATCTC